>JASANX010000959.1:0-62086 GCA_030849745.1 Trypanosoma scelopori | reverse complement strand
CGGTGAGTTCTCGCAATAAAAGCAGCGCAACAATCCCCCCGCGAGGCGGCAACACATGTGGAGCAAGGTCTCAGTCGCGCCTTGCCACCGTCGCCTTGGGTGTTGGGCTCCGTGCGGCAGCGTGCGTGAAAAGGACTCCGCCTGCTCGATGCCGCGCACGAGCGCAGCAAACCTCTTCTTTCCGTCGACGGAGCCTTCGGCGTAGACGTGGCAGCGACCGTCTGCGCTCAACACGGAGCCGCGCTGGCAGCACCGCATCAAAACCACACGACAACGGTGGTGTTGGCTTGCCAACGCAGGAAAGATGCATCACAGCCGTGCATCATTCAATGTGGCAAGAAATGGCCTTTAGGACATCCGTCTAGAATGCATCCAGCTCCTCGAGAATGCGGCGGTACCAGTTGGCATCATCCGACACGTCAACAAGCCCGGTAGAGGCGATGGCATTCCGCTGGTGGAGGTTTGTGAGAAAATGGTAAAGAAGAAGAGGAGCCACCGTCCGTGGTGTGGGCATTGCATCGTTGAATGATCTAATCCGCAGTTCTTCTTGCAATGAAGTTGCAGATTTTCCAGGCATCTCACACATAACAATGTCGTCGAAGTAACGAAGATCATTGCGGACGTTGAATCCCGCGCCGTGCATTGACACCCAGTTTCCAAGCTGAAGCCCGACAAACCCTATTTTTCGTGGTGGCACATTGAGCCATTGGTCAGACCACACCCCAACCTTCTCGCGGTGTGTTGGCACTTTGTATTCCCATGCCGTGTCCATCACCGCCTGTTCCAACACGAAGCTGTACCACTCTACCGGGGAGCGCGGCTTCTCCGGCGACGCACATTGCTTCCATAGAAGCTGCACGTTCGCAATTGGGTACATTGTCAGCTGTCCAGGCCCGTGGAAAGTGACGCCCCCGCCTCTCCTTGTCTTCACCACGTCTATCGCACAGTTTGCCGGGACTCCCTCCGATGTGTCACGCCTGCCCACCGTGTAAACGGGCTGGGAATGCTCCACGAGGAGTAGTGTGTCGGGGACCAGGGCGACCGTTGAGTCGCCACGAACTCGGCGCATCTGTCGACTAATTTTCTTTTCGAATATGGTTTCTTGCAGTTGAAGAACCCTGCGGTACCCCTGGCACCCAAGAAAGTAAGCACGCATCTCACTCACACCAAAAAAGGGGGGAATGCAGCGTGTAGACAAGAAAATATGCGCGTCACCCAGCCACCGGTCCACGCAACACGAATCACAGGATACATGCATTCTCTTCTATTTACATTGAAATACATAACGCCCATCTGCCCTCCAAAGAAAGAGCAGGCCGATTCCCCACTCCGCAAGTGATAACGTACCCGATTTCCAACAACTCAGAGCTCGGATTTCGCCGCAGAAGATCCACTGATCTCAACTTCCGCAACGTCCTCGGCGACGGCATCCTCTGCAACTTCCGCAACGTCTTCTCCGGCGGCATCCTCTGCAACCTCTGCAACGTCTTCTCCGGCGGCATCCTCTGCAACTTCCGCAACGTCTTCTCCGGCGGCATCCTCTGCAACTTCCGCAACGTCCTCGGCGACGGCATCCTCTGCAACTTCCGCAACGTCCTCGGCGGCGGCATCCTCTGCAGCCTCTGCAACGTCTTCTCCGGCGGCATCCTCTGCAACTTCCGCAACGTCTTCTCCGGCGGCATCCTCTGCAGCTTTCGCAACGTCTTCTCCGACGGCTCCACCGACGACATTGATAGATGGCAGTGTAAGATCATTCAATGATGGCAGAGTGCATTCGTCGGCATGGAGCATGACCGTTGGCATGGCCAGCCTGTCTTCATCTGCGAGAAGGCGCTCTGTGTATGACTGAACGGATTCTTGAAATTCTTCGTCGTGAACATTTTGCAGAAAGGTCAATGTAATGGTGCTCTCCGACTTTTCTGTAACGGAGAACTTGGCATACCAGGTTGTGAATGCCACAATACCACCGTCCAGATCCGTTGGCGGTAGGTGAATCACTTTGGGCATACCAGCAACCTGTACTCTGAAGAGTCCGTCAGCAGGACTGTTCGAACATAACCGCGAGAAAGGAGGCAGTACAGCTTGGTCACCCACCTCAAAAGTGTCAATGCGCTCCTTCGTGCATGCATCACCCCAAGCGTAGAGAATTTCATTGTTATGTGCTTCCGAAGCACATAGGCAAATTACTGTATAGGCGATGGGAGGATGATTGGCCATCAGTACGTTATCTGAAAGCTGATCAAGGAGGCTTTCCTGACGGCCAACAAGGAGCTCGACACTGCTGCTATCGCATAACATCAAAACCAGCGCCAGTTTACCGTAAGACAAGAAATCGGAAGGGATCCTCTCACCAGCGGAGTGACACATCACCTGGATGTTCTCCGCGGTAACACCCCAGCCTGCCAGATAGACATGCAAGGTCGGAATATCGACAACGGAATGCAAAACGTTCCTTGCCTCGTGTTCCCCTTCCTCACACGACAAAAGGACAAGTCGCTTTCCGATCGGATCACGGAGTTCTGTTGTAGCAACGTAACGCCAAAGATCCGGTCTCCACCCTGTTTTGTCATCCTTGGGACATTTGAAAGACTCTGCTGCGTCACCTTGAATTGCCCCCTCCTCGTTGATTGCCTCAGCTGTGCTTTCAGCAGGTGCAGCCGCGCCAGACTCCTCTTTGAGGGAGGGAAACAGGTCAACGTAGGCTGAGTGCACAGTTCTGTCCTCCCCAACCCATTTTTCAAGGTCTTCAATTGTTACCCTGCGATTCTGAACTCCAATGGAGTCGGCAAGAATCCTCTCCTCTCGGTCCGTCAGTGGGTGCTTGGCCGCACTGCAATCGAGCATGGCCAGAAGAAAAGAGTCCCATAAAACCTCGCTTTCTGCCGTGCTGAAATAATACTCCCAAAACGCGAGTAACTCCTCATTAGAAGTACACTCATTCGCTGGTTTTTGCGGGCGACATAAATCTTTCACGTAACTGATAATCTTCGGCGTGTTCACGCCCTCTATGTTGGCCCGCCTCCTGCCCTCCTTATAAAAGAGAAAATATGACTTGGATTTTCCGCGACGGCGGGCCAAGATATCCTCCCAAAATGTTGGAAGCGTCTCCCGGCACATTTCAAGCTTTTCCGGTCGCTGAGGGTTGCGCTGCTCCTCAGGGTGATTGAGGCTCTCTAGGACGGAATTGCACTCCACCGCGAAGAAGCGGAGATGAATCTGATCACCAGCATCGGTGTAGAGGCGCCTGAAGGTCTCAGACAGGGCCTTGGTGCTTCCCCACTCGGAACTGTAAACGTCCAAAACGGCCACCCCATGCTGGGCCTGTGAGAGTTGGAGTTCCTGTTCCAACTGCAAAGCAGTCATCACATCCTTTACAACGTCTTTATTTTGCCTCTGCATTCTGTCGCAATGCACTGCAAACACAAAACGGAGCAAAGGGCCAACGGGCGACGACGATGACGATGATGACTAAGACGACGGCAACAGCAACAACAACGGGAATCAAAAAGAAAATCTACTCTCAATGAGAAAATCAAATAAGCCTCGTGATAAACTGCATTGAAACAGGGGGATCACAAGTGGCGAGAAAGAAAATAGAAGGATCATATTTCCCACAGTGTTGGTTCAGAGGAGCATGCGAGTCAAGAATGAAAAAAAAAAAAAAACAGCAGCGGCAGCAACAGAGAGACAGACAGACAGATGTTGGAAGGAAAGAAGATAAACAACACAACAAAGCATCTTGTGTGTTCCAAATGTAGCCCTGCCGCGCAGCACCAGCTCAAGTGCTGAGATACATGTCAAATCCGCTTTCCGCACTGTTGGCAAAACTGCGCCGTCAACCTTATTTTGGCGAACCCACAGCCCTGACACACCCTCGGTGATTGTTGCGAAGAAGACGCCTCTAGTGGTGGTAATTTTCCCAAAGAACATTTCCTGGATGCGGTGCTCTCGGTGCATTGCCTCTGAATGGCTACTGGACTCGGTGGGCGGATGCGAGTCGGAGAAAAACGCGGGGGAGTTTCCCGCCCCGTTTTTGCAGCCGCCGGTGAAGTCCGATGCTGACTTTGTCCCCTCGCGCCAGTTCTTGTCGACTCCAAAGTGTGCCTTCTCTGTGAACGGGGTGATCCGACCAAGGCGGAGCAGAAAGCATCTGGCCTTGCGCGCAGCTGTTGACTCTGACTTCTGGACGTTCGCCGTGACGTTGCAGAACCAGCTACGAGTGAAGATCGGCGGGATGTTAAAGGCTGGTGGGAGGTGCATTCCTTGACCTCGTGCCATATGGCTCGCAGCTCCTCCAGCCGAAGCTCTAACTGCAGCACATCTAACTGTGCTTCGCTATCCATCCTGCGCGATACAGAATGAAGAGAAGGGCTGTGCGTCTCGTTTCCACCACCAGCAACAGCAACAGCAGCAGTAATGACTCCCCACCAAACGCATCAGGGCGCATCGAAACGCAGAGACAAACACAGAAACACCTGCACGCAAGGAGAAAAAGTAGGGGGTGGGGGGAAAAAAGAACTCTCATCATGCTGCACCTCCCCTCACTCATTCATGCAAGAATGGAAAATTCATTTTCTTCTTTGTTTGTTTGTTAACTCTTTGCCCCCATTCTCCCGTCACTGCCGCTCTGCGCTCCTCTCACAGCACGGTGGCCCCGCGTGTACACGAAGCGTGTCACATTAAACCGATGCCTCGGGGTTAAAAAGGTAGTAGCGCACTGCGGGAAGCTGATCCTCGAAGCAGTTCTTCATCCTGCTTGAGAGCGTGCAGTTACACGTGATGCGACCATCGTGGGACTGAACAATCACGCCACCCCAGACATCTTCGGTGTTTAGGTACTCCCTGGCCAGCTCGATCTTCATCTTGGACCCCACCTTCCTCATGTACCATTCCTCTACCTCTTGAATCATACCCTGAACGATATTCTCATCCTCCTTCCGTACTCGAATGACTGCATCTGTTCGCACCGCCAACTGCGCCTGTCGAATGAGGGCGACGAGAAGCTCTCGGTATCTGCTAGTGTCATTCATGTAAGCAAGGACCTTCTTCTTGATGTTTTCCTTCAACTCATCCATGATCCTTGATCGCTCCTCCATGACGCGCAGCTGCTGCGTCTTTGAGAAATTTGCCCTCGCCACCCTCCTGTCGATGTCCACCTGCTTCTTTTTTCGCTCGCTATTGGCACGCACCTTGACTTTCTCAGCCTCGACAAGGCGCATCTTCTCCACATCGTATTCCTCCTGAGCAGCGGAGTCAAGCTCCTCGGCCTTCTCCTGTGCCTCACGCTCGATGAAGTCAATCATGCTCTGAATTTGGCGAGCCTCACTCATCTTTGCCAATGACTCCTTAAGCAGTTTGGGTGAATACCTCCTCCTTTCACTTTCTTCCATTGACAAACAAGCAAGCAAACAAAAGAGGAAGAGTGGCCCGTCTGTGTGTTTGGTTGTTGGAGGAGAAGGGAGGCACGTTGTCATTCAGAGTCAACCTCTCCCCAATACACACACACACACAGACAATACAGAAACAAATATTTTTTTTTTAAAAAAAGGGGGCAAGAAGAAAGAGAATTTCTTTTGCACCATCTGCAAGCTGCGTAGATGCGAGACCTCCGCATTAGACGAACGCCACTGGCAGCGGTGTGAGGGGTTTGTCTCCCCCTCCAACGCATCTACACAATTCCCACAGAAAGAGAAGCAGCAGCGGTACATTCACCGGCACCACATGTCGCCGCCAGAGCTTGAACCGCCAGTAATGGACACTCACCAACATGGCGTAGAAAGACCATCCACTAAAAGTGACAAATATACTGGCTGATGGAACGTCGAGGAAGGGCAGAGCTGCAGCAGCTCCCGTCGCTCCCAGTATGAGCAAATAGTTTTGAAACGTCATGAACCATCGACATCCCTCACCCGACGAAAACAACACATAAAAGCACATGCACCAGCTCGCCACACCATAGACCCAAAGGATGTCATATGCGATGTTGTGCACGGCATCCATCACTCCCACTCCCTCCCCAAGTCAATCCCACACACACACGCCGCTTGTCACTTGTCTTCATTCAAGGTGGCAGTTGAAGGGAAAAAAGAAAAGGCAGGGGAGAGAAGTAAAGCTCCCACGTCCAGTCCAAGTAACACGAAAACAGTGAATCGCTTGGCAGGGATGTCGTTATCTCGTGTTTGCGAGTGTGTCAGAAAACAAAATGTCACATGGCCTTTGGCTTCATTTGAACGTCTCTCGCTTCCGGTCACTCTCCAGTGAAAAATATCTGTTTTTTTTTTTTTTTTAAAAAGAAGGCTCCCGTGCATTACGAGGTCATCCATTGTCAAATGGCAACTGCATCTCTGCCTCTTGGAGACGCTCCTCATGGCATAACATAGTCGTCTGCCACGTTGATGAATTGACTGCGGTCTTGCTCCACCGCCAGCCTGACTTCTTCCGCCTGCAAACCCACACGCTCTGCAACAAAGGTCTCAGCGAGGCAAGGTTCCTTGCGTGCGCCGCTAGAACTCCCTCCGGCTTCTCTAGACGCGACGCTCGCGCCCCACTGCCTTTGCCCTCTCAACCACAAGAACCACCCTCTGCTTCCCTGGTTCAGCCTCAGCCATTGTCGTCTCACCGTGTCGCACTGAAAAATTCTTCTGCATGCCTTCTTCAAGATCCTCCACGGGTTTAAGCTGCGCCTCCAGCGCGAGAGGTCGCTGGCTGAACTCCTCCTCCCTTTGACCCAAATCAACGGCAATAGAAAAGAGTGTTGCCTCCAATTCACGTCAGATTCCCCCTGAAAGTACCGGCGCCATTTGTACCCAGCAGTAATCCACACCGACGCTCAGGGTCCCCCTTCAGGCCATCGTCAACAGACTTGTCCATCACCCCCCCCCCTCTCTACTGCCACTAATGCTGGTGTTGGCGATATTGACGGCACCATTTCTACGGGCTTTCTCGCGACACCTGAGGAACACTTTCAGTCGCTCATATAACCCGCACTTTGCACTCCCGAAATCCCCTCAGATTCCCCCCTCCCCCACAGAAAATAAAAGAAAAAAATCGACGGCAGCCTCAGGGAAGGGAAATAACGTGCTTCAGCGCCAGCAAACGGAAAAACTCATGTGCCGAGAATGTCCCCACGCGGAGTAACGAGAATACAGAAGACACTTCGATGCCGAATTGCTGACAGAACTCCATCACCTTCCGCGAGATGCTCATCGCAACTGTTTTGAATGACACAGAAAGGCGGAAGCATGCAGGGATAAAGACAACCTAGAGAGAGACAATCACCTCTAGAAAGCGACAACAACAACAAAAAAAAAAAAAAAACGTAACGTTTGGAAGGGCTGTCGCTCTCCAATACGTGCATGTATGTACGTATGTGTGTCGTGAGGCCAATGTGGCAGCGGAACACCCGAAATTGGCACGAGAGTAGGCGCTGCAATTCACACATAGCCTACATATCAGCTTCACGTGTCGGATCCCAGCTCCTCAAGGAAATCTCTTGCCCGCCGAACACACCGTCCCTGCAAGACGCTATTCCCGCTGAGTTCCTTGACACACATCAGCCTAGAGCGCAACGCCTTCTTCTGATTCGTGTCGCCTCCCCAAAATCTTTTAAGCAGGTCAAGAACATCCCTGTTGGTGCTCTCCTTCGGCAACGACCGCGACACGGGCAGAGGACGTCGCACTTTGGCGTGGGCACACGGTGACTGCACACCACAGTGCCATCTCCTCTGGCAGCCAACTTGCGATGGGCGCCCAGAGAAAAGGCTTGCATATGGCGGTGGCAGCGCCACCGATTGGGCATCTGCGAGTAGCGGCTGGTGTACGAGATGTGATGTTGTCGCCTTGGGAAGGGCTCGCCCGGAGGCTATGTTGATGCTAGAGACACTCTCCGATCCGGCAGGATGCAGTGCTGTGGCGCCCTCCTGCTCCTCCTCCGTCTCAAACTCACGTATTTCCTCCTCAAGGAAAGTACGAGAGAAGCAGAAGTACTTCCTCACTACAGCCTCCCAGAACCGCAGCATTGTCTCCTCATCCGTCACATGGCGCTCAAACACCTTTGCGAGAACGGGAATCTGGCGAAGAATGTCGTTTGCCAGCTGGTCAGTAATCGGGCGGAGCTTAAACGTTACCGGGTCCACAAGTGAGCCAATGGCGTCAAGGGCCATCACAACACCACGTGGGAACTCCTCCTTGATCAGTAGGTCCAGCGCCTGCTCGTCCAGAATCCCCACGTCCACGGCGGTATGACAAATTGTGGAAGCCACCCACTGGACATTATCACCCCCAGTGTCCTCAGTGTTTTGCAGCCTGCTAATAAACTCTTCTCTAGCGCCCGGGTTCGCAAAACGCATCATGATGGCCCTCGAGCCCACAACAACCTTTGCCGACTCCTGATCACGCCTGGAACGTAGCAACTGACTAATCTCAGAAAATGCAAATGCGTCAACCGCCGCGCCATCCCGCTTTTCATTCAATGGCACACAAGAAACAACTGAGCCGCGAAACTCCACGCGACACAACACGCCGTTGCACACAACATCCATCCCAGCAAGCGAGCAGAAACAAAACGCCCGTCCACTAGTGCTTAATCGACCTTCTGACCGCAGATCTTCACTATGGTGCGGGCGACTGGGCGAGGCGAGACGGGGCGGGGCAACAGTAATGAGAAGCAAGTGCAAGAACAACCATAAGAGCGACAATCCCGCCAGTGAAGCCTTTGCCCCACCCGAGAAGCAACGAAGACACCACAGCACCTGAAGATCATTCCTCCTCTTCCTCCGAAGAAATGGTAAAACAGAAATCCAGAGAAGAAAAAACAAGACACCGAACCTCCTCCACAAAATGGCTGGGACGGCACCCCCTCCTCATCTCGTTTTTTTTTTTTTTAGCTCTCTCTCTCTCTCACTTTTTCTCTCCTGCTTTTGCTGCCTTTGGGTGGGGAAGCTATCACTAGCCTGCTTCCTCGTCACAGACCTTCACCCACAAATAAAAACTAAAAATAAACGGTGAAACAATCCGCCGCCTACTCGATATCCGAGGCAGAAGCAATGCCTCTCCGGGGCTTGTAACGCGTGTAGCCACGTTTGTCTCCGCACATGTGCATGTGTGCGCACAGCTTCAAAGCTTGGAAGCTGCGCTACAGAAGCGTTTCATGAGCTGGCGAGCACACACAATTGACCATTTTCGCATGACCCAAGTTGCCTCGTTTGGAGTGGGAATCGACAGCGACTGCAGGCAACAACCAACTAGAGGGAGAGGGGGAAAAACAATGAGACTCTCCTTCTCCTCCCTTGTGTCGCTTCCCTCTCTCTTTCTCTCTCTCTCGCCCTCTGTCGTTCTCAACAAGCTTCTACCAATGGCAATAACAAATGAACGAGGAGAGAAGACGGAATGGAAACAACAACATCAAAAATGGAAGAAAAGGAAGGGAAACAGGGAATGAGAGCGTGTGAAGCACTCAGCTCGGTGACGACGCGCGTGAGCATCGCGAGTGGGTGAACGAGAGAGCGCCAGAGGGAAGAAGAGCGCTTCTCCAGTCACTGCGCCTCTTCTGCCCTATGGCGCTGTTGAAAATAAACATAGGCAATTGGTGCGATTCATACTTACATCCCTGGCGCAGGTCAAATCCCCAGAAATACACTGCACTACGCTTTCAGCCAAAAGTCTTTAATGTCCCTCACACCATGCTGCACAAGAATGCCTCGAACCGCAGCGACATCACGGGCATCCATGATCAATGAGTCTGGGAAACAAATAGTCTCTGTGGTATCATCTGAATGAAGCACAGTAACACATCGACGTGGCTTACCGCTTTTGTATGCGTCCGTTTCTGGTATCGCCCAGCACCTCTCCACGGTGATCGAGAACCTCTCATCCTCTTTGATGGCTGGAGAAACATCTGTGTAGTATGCCAGAAACTCCTCCAGCGTCACCGTCCCGGTGTTGTTCTTTCCGGGCCAACAGTTGATAAAGTCAAAGATGACCTCTTCACAGGTCAAAACGCACTCCTCCACATCAGGGTGGAGGGGTGCGTTAAACTTGAAGAGATTTAACATGTCCTTGTAGTCCACAGACCCGCCGCCCTCAATAGTCAGCGCCTGGAAGGCCTTAATAACCGCGTCGAGACGGCAGGGTGGCATGTCCCAACGCAATTCACGGAGGAATTCTTGCGCGACGATGAGGCCGTTTCCACTGTGATCATATCGCTTGAAAATAACATCCAACTCCAACGGCTGGATTGAAACGCCCATGAGACGAACGCTGTTGTGAACCTGTTGACGGTTAAGCGGCGTGGTGCGCTGTTCATTGCACGCAACTCCCATGGCCTTCGATATTGCTCGAAATCCCAATCGTCCGCCAAAGTGAAGAGCCCCGTCCCGAATGCGCGCTATAACGGCGTCCACCCCTATACCACAGCTCATTGACAAGGACATTGTCTCAGAACCCTCAGACCGACGCATGAACGCTGTTGCTGCCGATGTATTTGTAGAGTTCAATCGCGCTGGCGCACATATCAGAAACAGGTTCTCGGAATGTGCTGCCACCGCACTCACAGACCTTGAGCGGTTGCCGAGCACAAAGGAGCAGCTTACGTGAAATTCATTACCGAAGGAAGTTTTCCGTCTCGTCCTGGTGCAGCGAACGGGTTGATTCGTGGAGGCGTGATACAGAACAACAGATTCACCAACACGCACAGGCCCGCCATTCCGAATGTCATCCCGTTTATCACCTGGCTTAGCTATGACAAACGTGTTGTCTTTACATGCGGTCAGTGCAGCTGTTAGCTGCTGTTCGCCTGTATCTCCCAAGTCGCGAACGCCGGAATGCAGATAGTAGAAACCCTTGGGATCCGCATCCTCGTTGACAATGCGCACGTGCTGTCCATAGTGCATCACGTTCTTTTCTTTCAATTGCTCTGTGTATGCGGCATTGTTCTCGTCCTTGGCCTTGTGAATCACCCATGTTGATCGTATCTGTGGCTGGCCCGCGTCGGTAGCAGTAACTAGGCAGTGATTTGGTGGATTGGGAGAGAGTTGCGGATCCGTGTCCAAAGCCAAGGCGGCGCCCGTGGCAACGTTAACGAGCTGCAGCGGTTGGCCAAAGACGATGAAGTCCTTCATATCGCTTATGCACGTCACCTCGCTGAGATGTGTGAACGTCTTCTCTCGTAAGCCTGGAAGGGTGTTCTCAAGGAATTTGCTCTTGTAAAAGGCCACCTTGTCCTCACGCACCCGCATGTCCTCGTACCAGTTTCCAACGAGCACCCCTGGGGAGTACTTCATCGGGTTTCTCACACCGTTCATCCCTGGAGAAATGATAACAGCAGGCAGCCTGGCAAACGAAGCAACCACACCAAAGAAGATATCAGGGAAAATTAACGGAAAATAGATAAATAAGAAGAAGAAGCAGCAAAACAACGGCTTTAATAGTGAAAACAGAGGGAGTGGCAGATCAGGTGATCAAGACGGAGGGGAGTGGGCAGGGGGCGGGGGGGGGGGGGATTTTTCCTCCTCCGATGACACGCCAAAACGCGCCCGCATATGAGTAGTGCTGCTTGTGAAGAAATGCATTTATTTCAGCTTCCCACAATCCACGATGGTGACCTTTTCTGACGGAAAGCCTGAGGGCGCCAGAGGAAGGCACTCAATTTCCTTCACAACATCAAACCCCCTGGTGACGCGGCCAAAACAAATGCACGTGCCGTTTAGGTGCGGTGCCTCCTCTGCCGTGAGGATAAAGAACTGTGAACCGTTCAGGTGAGGTGCACAAACAGCCGTGCCAACGAGGCCACTCTTGTCAAACACCGACGAGCTCACCTCCTCTGGTGCATCAAATGTCTCACCGTAGATACAAAGCTGTTCGCCTCCCGTGCCGCTCACGATATCCCCCCCTTGAATCAGATACCCCTTGTGCACACGGTGGAAAGTAGAGTTCTTATATGTGAGCTGTGGTAGGAACTGATCCCCAAAGGACGGGTCACCCAAACCGGTAGTGCTAGGCACGCGAGGCAGCACGTTCTCTCCAGTGCACAGTTTTGCAAAGTTTTCCGCTGCCACAGGACACTTTCTAGTGAAGAGTTCATACTCGATTCTTCTAGGGGGTCGAAGCCCAATGGCAACATCCATGAAAACGCGCCCAACCGACGCGAAGCGCACACCGCCTCGACGAATCATCCTCCCTTCGCTGCGAGCGGGTGGAAGTTGAAAGTAAAAGAGGCGGAGGAGGAGGAGGAGGAGGAGGAGGGGGGGGAAAGGAAAAGGAAAAACAGCACATGATATACACGCACCCCACCCAGCCACACCACAAAACCACCCCAACGTGTGCCATTGTAGCGCACACTAGCATGATGATGTATCTGATATGTCAAATTCTTCTATAGCCCCCATCTATGTGTCTTTCATCTATGCTCTTCTTGGCGGTTTCCCTCCTTTCATTTCTATGGCACTTCGGCAGCCAGAGTGCGAAGTTCGTGCAACGTCAACTGGCCACTTACAAGGCCGTTTGCAACGTGTTCATCCACCAGGTGGTGTGACCACCCAGGCTCCATCGCGACTTCCCTCCAGTTGTCCCATTCGTAGTGTGTGCAGCACAGAACGGCATTCGCTGGGGATAGCGTCCTTAATGTATGGAGCTTCAACCGAGCGAGATCATCTAAAGTATGCGTGTAGAGGGGCGCAGCGGCACCATCTAGACACCAACCAATCAGGTGATTCTTATGAACCACCATAGGGAAAGAAGCTGGTGCGCTTCCCGCCAGCTGAAACGGAAGTGAATGCAGATGACGCACGACACGGGACACTTTTGTGTTTTTATTCAAATGGCATTCCAAATGCAAACACCCGCGCGTGCGGGTTTGGGGACTGACTTCGATGCCAACAACACTTTCTGGCCGGTGAAGAAGCCAAATAACACGCTGAACTCCACAAGATGGGTGAGAGAGCAAAAGATTCGGCTGTGGTCCCCGTGGATCCAGCGGCATGCCTCGAGTATTTGCGGGATGCAGCGGTTTGCTCCCACTAGACGCCCTCCTCAAACGGCCAAACCTCACGAGGGCGCGATACGCCCACGGCATCCCGGTCTCTGCCATCCCAGAAGAGCAGCCCCCCTCGTCCCCCCCCCCCCTCCCTCTTCCTCTCTCTCTCGTCTAAACACGCTTGAGACGACTGAACCAAAAACAGAGGGTGCGGCCCCACTCTCCTCCTCTTCTTCTTCCTCCTCTTCTTCTGTCGACTCTACCGACCCCAGGATATAGAAACGAAAAGAACAGGCGGAGGCAAAACAGCCACGAAACATGAGAAATTCAAAAATCCCTCCTCCGCCTTTTTTTTCTTTTCTGTACCTCGAGGGTTCTTCAGGGGAAGACTCGAAAACACACAAATTTTGCCCTCCTCCATACATCCCCCGAATATGAAACAAGGGACGGTAAGAAGGAAGAAACAGGAAAAAAAAGAGGAAAAAAAAAAAAAACGGAAACACCAAATACGATGAGACTCATTTGGTGACGGTAAATGGATTCAAGGACGCAAATGGGTCATCGCTCTGCCCGCCTGCATTTTGCCTCGGCTCTGTTTTCCTTGAGCTGGGGGCTGTAGGGATTGCCCAGTGGTCGGCAGGAGATACCTGAAAGAATTTCAGATTGTTCGTGTTTGACGGAGTCGCGCTAAATGCCAGAGGGTCTGGATTGTGGATGATCGGTGCAGGATCAAGCATCGCACTCATTCCTGCTGGAACACCGCTCGAGAAGGTGTAGAGAGACTGCTGTTGAGAATTGTACACGCCGCATGATGTGGGATCACGTCCAATTTGATCCACGCCTGCGAATGCCTGCAGGCCGGGCTGCGACGCCGAGCTCGACGCTTGCACCCCGCACAAACCTGTAGGTTCGTAAGACGGCAAATTACTTTGCGGGTTTGTGGCGGCAGTGATGTTGGGGGAGGAGGCAGTAAACCAATCCGCCAACGAAGCCTGGGGAGCGGAGGACACATGCGCAGTGGGGTCAAAAACACTCGCTGCAAGTGGTGGTGGTGGTGGCGGCGGCGCAGCAGTGAAGAAGTCATCAAACATATCGCTTTCTGCTGCATCTGCAAGGGTATCAAGTCCGGCAGGTTGTGATATCGTTTCTAAAGCCGGCTGGTTGAAGATCTCTGCCTGCCCTGCCCGGATGAGCGGCATAGGCTGCGGATTCGGTGCCGGTGGTTGTGGTTGTGGTGATGCCTTTTCTGCCGCTGCCGCTGTTGCCGTTGGCCATTGCAACACGGCTGAACTTCCACGCACTGTGCAGTTTGGTGGCTGCAAAGACACTTGTGCCATCTGTTCCCGCCCAGTGCTAACTGCCTTCAGAAGGTCGTTTTGGAGGTCGTCGAATTCTACAGAGTCAGCGAACGCCATGTCCTCAAAGACAGATACGATGAAATCCTTTATGGCGGCATCACTTCCCTGGGTAGGTTTGTTCTTCTTGTACCTGTGCAGCCACACCCTCGCTGCCCTGTCGTTGCCGCAGACGGACAAGCTGGCGACCTCCCCGTCGGTGAACTCTGTCATGGAGATCCCTTTTACCTTGTGCTGGAGTGAGCGATGCAGCGCGGCACACGTCGAGCAGACGAAGATACTGAAATTAACCACAACGTAGAGCGGCCCTCGCACACCACAGTTGATACAAAACCTGTTTCCATCCTTCTGCGAGAGCTTCCTCACCTCGCTCCTGTTGCGCTCTACATTCCGCGTGCGCAGATTCATTGTGTGCTCCAAGAACGCTGCCTCCACAGGGACTAGCACAAGGTGGAACACAGCAACAACAAAGAAAATGGAAGACTGGGGTACAAAAAGGGAAGGTGTGTATACACACGTTCATACATGCACGCGAATAGACCAAAAGGGAGGTGGGCGGGAAAGCACGAGAAAAGAGAGTCATCATCGTGTCAGTGTAGGAGGAGGATACGTTTGACACATACACACACGCGTCTTGATTCTCGATAAGACCCAACACATCAGATATATAGAGATGTATGTATGTATGTACGTATGTATATGTATATATATATATATATATATATTTTTTTTTTTCCCTTTTCTGACTCCCTGCTGCTACTATGCCTACGTAAAGTATTTTCTCATCCCGAGCAGTCGTCTGATTCGGTCTGACGTGTAAAATCCAATTATGGCTCCAGCGAGTACGCAAGGCGCACCAATGGACACAATTGTGGCTGCGAGATACGGTGTGTTCTTGTTGAGTTGGGCGTCCTGACACGCAAAACCACGTGAGGGGTCGGGAATGGCCTTGTGAACGGGGCCGCATTGCCTTCCAGGGCAGCGAGAACGGTACGTGTAGCAGAGGGATCCGGCAGGCGGTGCAGCCGCCCCCTCGCAGTCCGCCTCAGTCAGTAAAGTGTCGGTGACGTAGCACTGGCCATCTGAAACGCCAAGGGAGCTGAGGTGGCGCAGCATATCCCCCAGGGTGCAGCCGTTGGCAGTCGCGTTGGACGAATAGACGACACCCTTTTCATCTGTACATTGCACTGAGAGTAGCTTGGCCACGTAATTCTCATTACTGTTCGTTCCCTTTGCGTCCCTTGTAAACTGGTAAAACTGCACATATGCCTGCGTCGGCGTCGTGCTGTACTCAAAGGCAATGGCGTCACCGAACTGCAGCATCGGCGGGGAATTATCGGCGAGTGTATTCTCCGCGTTGAACAAACCCAAACTGCTAAGCATGGCGAATATGGCAGGTGTTGTCCCAAGGTTAACAAACAACTTTAGTTTTGACTCGTTGGAGGCAAAAAGCGCCGCCATTTTACGAAGAAACGGCCCCGCTAGAGGTCCAATGGCCGCGTTTGCCTCATTTTGGGGGTCAACGCCGTACAGACGCCAGAGGAACCGCTTGCTGATGGCCTCCAGTGGTGCCAGCAGTGGTTGCAGCTTCGGATCCACCTGCCCTGCAGAGATGTTGACGCACCAGCTGTCGTAAACGTAAAGGGCACACAGGGATGGAGAAGTGCCGCACAATTCACCATTGTTTGGTGGGAGAAAGCCGGAAAGCGTCTCAATGTCAGACTTGGAGAGCTTCTTGAGTGCCCATGCATCATCCAGGTGCAGATCCTTCTTCCACGCATCCCGCATGAGCCATGACGGCCAGCTCTTCGTGGGTGCCAACACCTCGTCGCTCTCCATGGGACCGTACTTCACCAGCGGCAGCGCACCGGGGTACATGCCTACCGTGATGCCCTCGCCAGTGATTATAGTCCTCTCTGTCTGCGCCGCGTTGAACGACACAAACGTCGGGTCGAAGCGACTGCTGAGATTCAGCTTGTCAGCGTACCGCAGACGGAGAAACTCACCGAGTTGGATGGACATCTCCTTACCCACGGGGGTTAATTCACACGAGTCGCAGGTTACTTTTCCATCCACAAAATTTGCCAAGCCGCGTGCACCGTTTCGTCCCAGTAGAGTGACTTTCTGCAGTTTTGGAGCCTGGGAGGCGACGGCCACGTGTACCGAGACTGTTGCTGGGAGAAGAGACTGCAGCTGCAGCAACAAGAGCAACAGCGGCACTATACGCATCTTCATTACAAACAAACTATTACCGCGGAACAAGAGCGGGGAGAGATGCAAGCGTGAAGACAACTCCCCCGCCCCCTCATCCCACACCAGCGGTGCACCGAAGGGAGTGGGATGACTCAAGAAGAAGAAATGGTGCGACAAGGCCAGCATGAATGAAGGAGGAGGCGGAATGCCGCAATTTTTCTTTTTCTTTTTCTGTTTTTTTTTTTTCGCGGCATCCGTACCAACGCATACATATATATATATATATATATATGAATGTATGGATTGCAATGTCATATCGTGGAAGCGTCACTATCCTGAGAGAAGATGTGCGTATTCATATCCCACTCGTCAGGCGGCATCACGCTCCAGTGTGGGCTGGGTGTCCTCCTGAGCCATTGGAAGTCATCTACTGTGTTGTACGAGTTCCTGGCGCAGTCGAGGTTCTGCAGATCCCCCACGCGCTGCACCCATTCCTCGTGCGTGGCGTAGTTGTGTTCGCCAACATGCGAGTGCAGGAGACCGGTCCAGCAGCTATACGGGCCAAACCGCATCGTCGTGCAGCACTCAATGATGGGTGTCGAAGAGCACCAGACGTACACATCCACCTCTGTGCAGTTCTTCAGCCTTAGCTGGTGACACGCTACATATATTTTGCACCTTGTGCAATCCGAGATAAATACTGAACCCGCAATGGGAAGAATTAGAACCTCGCAACTCTCGCACTGTTGCAGGAACACTGCCTTAGATGAGCCAATGAAAATGGTCCTGTCGCGAGTTCGCCCGTACACATTCGCATTGTGGCTCCGCTCCTCCCTCAGTTGCCCCACTGACGGGGCTGCGGTTTCCGCGTTCACAGTGGCAGTGGCGCCTGTCTTGGGCCTGGAGGAGAACCGGAAGGCTTTGGATTTGCCAACTGTGTTGACCCCTGCGTTGATGAGCTCCTGAAGTCGTGAAAGCATCGCGTTTGATTTTGCCATCGCGTACGGAGTCAGGCTCCTGCTGCTATTGGCGTCCTGCAAGATCGCCTTAAACGCGTTGACCGCACCCTGCGCCGCACCAACGTCTCCGTCGGAGAGACATCGCATGACGCCTTGCTCGCAGTCCCTCGCTTGGTCCTCGAAGTGCAGCCTGCTGCACGCATCATCTGAGATCCCGGAAGAAGCCCTCTGCTGGCGCGCCTCCTCTCGCTCCGCACGCGTCTTGAGGAACTTTTCCATCTCTTGCAGGAGTGTGAAGTAAAATGGGGAGCAACAAAGCAGTGGGAAGGAGCGAGAAAATATATAAAACGTAAAAATAAAAGGAGGAGGAGAGAAAGCATTATCCACACGTGCGGTGCACACAAACTTCTCCTCCTCCTCCTCCCATCATCATCATCACTACTCTACCGCCACCGCCACCACCACTATTACTGGGAATGCCAAGAGTTATCCCCCAGTCAGACAAATGAATCTGCATATGATTTACTCCGCATCAAGTTGCATGTAGCGCATAAAAATACTCCGCAGAACGCTCGCATCCAGTTTTTTGCCGAGCACAAGGGCCCGCGAGCACCCCAGCGGGACGCTTTGCCCCTCCATTGGCGTCACTTCGAAAAGCTCCCCGATGACCTGCAATTGGAGGAGGGAGTACTCACCCGCCTTCTTCATCCACAGCGCCGCCTTGCACCGCACCACCTCAAATGGTGGATCGTGCTCCTTGTACAAAAGATCCCTGCAGATCAAATCCACATCGCCGGTGTCGCGAACACTGAGAAAATTCGGCTCTTCAAAGAATTCCAGCGAAACGGCAGTGATGCTCGACGGGATGTTTCTGTGGATGTGCTCCAGCTCCATGGCTCGTCGCGTCGTGTTGAGGAATATCATCTCCTGTAGGCTCTCCAGCCTCGAGTGCGACGAGTGCACAACCTGCACAACGGGGTTTATGCTTCTCACCGCCGCCAGCGCCTGGAGCTGCTCCTCCTCTGTGGCGATATCGCACTTGTTAAGGACAACGCGGTCTGCCACGAGAATCTGTCGGGTGGCCTCCCCAGAGATGTCCGGGGCTCTCAGATACTTGCATATGTTCTTTGCATCGACAAGGGTGAGAATGCCGGAGAGGTAGAGCGAGCCGCAGAGTGCCTCGTCTTGCCAAAACATGGCGGCAACGGGAGCCGGATCGGCGAGACCAGATGTCTCCACCAGCACCAGGTCGAACATTCCCTTCCGCAGCATAAGGCTCTCCAAAGCCTTCACTGTTTGGGTCTGAGCGGTGCAGCACATGCAACCATTGTTCAACTCCAACCACTCATCGTCTGGCTTCTGAGAACTCTTGAGGGTCAGTCCCTTCTCAATCGTTTTGCCAAACTCAAACTCATTCACGATGACGGCAATTCGGAGGTGGTGCTCAGTGGACAGCACATGGTGCAACAATGTCGTCTTCCCGCTGCCCAAGAAACCCGTCAGGATCGTCACCGGCACTCTGGCGGCGACAAGCTCTGGGCATTCGTCGCCACTCATTGCCCTTCAGCTTCACCTTTCCATCATGTTGAAATAAAACAACAGTACCCACAGAAATAAAATACAGAGAGAAAGAGACAAAGAAGGAAGAAGAAGGAAGGGCAGAAACACGTCCCCGCATGATCCGACTACAGGAAGAATCATGCAGCATACACACACACACACATATATATATATATATATATATATATATATCATTGCCGAGGTAGGCACGCGATCGCCCTATGGTTTACTTTCCCGTTCTTCCCCATCCAGCTGTTGTTCCAATCGCCGAATAAGTGCAACGTAAGCGGCCTCCATGTCGAACTTTTCGATCCATTGCTTTCGATGACTCACCAACCTCGACGGCACAGACATAGACTGTCGCAACAGCGGCATGTTGCCTGAGGGGGGTGAAGTGAACGACGGCAGCACAAATTCACTCGCCACCGCGGTCTCCCGCGGTTCTGGCAGACTCACAGTCTGGGGTTTGGGGGGATCCGTGAACGGAGTCACCTGCGGCATGCCAATGGATGCAAGGTACTCGATGCGCCTACACGTGTCGTAGTATGACACCGGAACCTCGCCGGCCGCTGTTGCTCGTTGAAGTCTCTTCGGCGTGCCGTCTTCCATTGCAGCCATCAGAGCCTTTGATGAATGGCAAGCCATACAAACGCAGACCAACACACATATGTAAGTATATATATATATATATATATATATATAAGAAAAGAGGGGTCAAAGCGCAATGGAGCACACAATGCAAAGGGGGGGGGGGGGGGGGGGGGGTGGTTTATTGATGCCGCAGTGCATGTAGACCACAGCCCCAATCTCTTTCCCATCCTAACTGTCATCCCCTTCCCCCGTCTTGCACCTCACACACACGCACACGCATACGCACAATGTGTCACTCTTGTCGTCGTCCTCTCACTCCTGCTCTTGTTTGGTGTATCTTCATTCCGGTTCGGTATCGCTCTACAAGAACATGCTGTGCGTTGGAAACGGCGTTTCTTTCCCTCCCTCCACGTGCCGCGGGTCGTTGAGCAGAATGCGTGGGAGAAAGTCGCTGAGGTCTTGGTCGCGCCCGTACAGCTTTGATATGGATGAAGATGTACCACATACACGCACCGGGTTCATTCGCTCCAACGCAGGAGAGCTGCGCCGCTGAGAATGGCAGTACTGAACAGCGGGGTACACGTCTGCGTCGCCGCATAGCAGCACCACTTGATCAAACTGACGATGGTGGAATGTCTCAATGAGACAAGTCGCTATGGCAACATCCACACCAGTCTGAACCCACACGTGCCCAGGACCATCGCGTGTGTATCCCTTCTGTCGTTTCATTCGCCCAACAAGGCGAGCCACGACGTTCTTTAGTTGTCCACCACCATTCATCTCGTCGATTAGAAGACGTTTGCGCAGGTGGCTCTCGCGGAAGGCACTCTCCCTGTGTGGCAGCGGCATGGAATTTTCAATGTACTCGGCGAAGGCGGCAGGGTCGGTGTCAAACCAGTACGCAACCGGCTCCTTTAGAAACACCTCCCCGAGAAATTCAAGTGTGTAGCGCAACGTCTCTACTGTGCGCCTATATTGCCCCTCGTCATGACGATTGTGGGCCTTGAGAATATGCTCAAAATAGCCGCCATCGATGATGACAGCCACACGACCCTCACGCTTGAGTTCACTCGGCACGAACGCCGGTACGCCCCCACCAGATGGAATGGTGACCGGGATCGAGTCGGAGCTCATCTCTCGCTCCCCATCACTACCGTTTGTGCAGATGTCATTCGGCATCTCGTCGCCCGTAGGATCAACGGCAAAGGAAGAGCTCTGCCTGCACTCCAATGTGGAGTGGTTGCCACTGCAGCTGAGGCAGCGGAGTTTCGGGCATGAGCTCGCCATGTGACCCCTCTCATGACAGCGGTTGCATAGTGCATCAGGACACTGAGCGATGAGGTGGCCCGTTTGGTTGCACATGTGGCACACCACGCTCTGGGTGCAGTCAGCCATCTCATGACCAGGCTCCTTGCAGCGGTAGCACACCCGGCCCTTTGGCTTCATTGGGCAGTCTGTCGATCTGTGTCCCGCCAGCGAGCAGTGAAAACAAAGCGGCCTGCTGAGACAGCGCTGAGAACTGTGCCCGTAATTGCCACAGTTAAAACAACGGATTTGTGGGCATGTTGGCATCATGTGACCTCTTTGATGGCATTGAAAACACTCCATGGCCTGAAAACGGAGGGGACAACTTGCCTGCACGTGCCTTGAAGAGCCGCAGCTCCTGCAGACGGAGACTTCCTCGCCCTCGTCAGTGCGGGCACGCTTCTTCTCCGTTGGACAGTCCTCCTTAAAATGCCCCCGCCCTCCGCACGCTATGCACTTCACCAGAGGGCAGTCGCGGCGAAGGTGGTCCGTGGCAGAGCAGTTGCTGCACGCCACACCTTCCGTACCCCTCATGAAATCACCTCCTCGAGCCTAACTCCCTCTGATACTTGTCTCGGCTTCCTTCTGAGCTATCGTCGACCACGGCGCTGGAAAAGGCAGAGATGCATATATGTATATGTATACGGGTCGGGGGGTGGAAGAGACGGCACGCCACGAGAAGAGCAAGCGGGGTGGTTGGCGCAAATAGAAATGAGGCGAAACAAAGAGTAGGGAAAAGGCTCTGAAATGGAAGAAAGACACACAACCCACGTGGCACCACACCCCCGCCACAATCCCCCACCCTCCTCTCTCCACACCTCTTGTCATCGCCGGTTCAATCAAGCCACTGAAAAAAGGAGCATCTCCGAGTGCCACACGTTAGAAAACGCTTCCCCTTCGAAGCCTCCTTACGCGAAACCAGCTGTTTTGTTGGAAGACCGCATTGGCACATTGTGTCAGTGGCGCTGCCCACCTTATTCGCACCTCTTCGGGCACTCGTCTTGGCCGCGCTCACCGATGGTAGCGTGTACCGCATCCGAGACTCCTGTTGCTGATCGTGACCAGCAGTTTGGCCAGTTGCCCTCCGCGGGCTTCCTCCCCTCACAGTAATGTAGTCTTGAAGACGGGCATCACAAAAGATGCAAACAAATTCGCCATCCTCAAGCCCCGGAACGCTCGGCATCCCACCAAACTCAAACTGCAACATGACGGTCTGGCACGACGCGCAGCGCATCGTAGGTGCGGGGGAGATTCGCTTCGCCCGCGGGAGGGTGACGGAGAAAGTGCAGGTGGGAAAGCCACGACATGCCAAAAAGGCGCCTGTTGGTGTCGTACGCAGACGGATGTCATGTTCCCCACAGGATCTACACCGCGTTATAGCCACATTCTCAAGGCCCTTCGCCAATGAGCAGTTAGCGACGCATTGAAAACAGCGGAATTCTGCGAAGGACTCGATATCGGCTCCAGGAGGCGGTGATGTAAAACAATGAGTGCACACCGTATAGGATGTCTGCTTCTCCATGTTCTTGACGTTGAGGACACCAAATCCACAGATCACACAGCACTGATCATGAGGCTCCAGCTGATTGATCCGACCATTTGGCACACGATAGTCCTTGCAACACGTGGCACATCGCATAAACCACACTTCGCGATCACCCTGTGCGTCCTCGAACAAATCCATCAAGTTTCGACATACCCCGCACAGCACCACTCCACGCTGCGAGAGACGACCAGCACTGCATCCACCGCCCGCCGATGTTGCATGTGATGCAATAGGAGAAAGATGAACGCACAGCTCGTTGTACATATCTTGGGCGTTGGAGGACAGTTTCTGAAAAATCTCACGGTAGAGATGCACTGCCGCATCCACTACCTCGCTCTTAGTGGCTTTCCCAGTCGCGATGTCATCCATGGCAAGCTCCATCTGTGCTCGCAGCTGCGGCTGGAGCAAACTTAAGAGCCCAATCACCTCATATGAGGAGGCCAGCGCGACGCCAAGCGCGGTAGGAACAAGCGAGGAACCCTCGCGCTTCACATATTCCCTGTCAAGCACCGTCTTGATGTGTTGCGCAATCGTAGCATCAGTACCAATGCCGTGCCTATCCATCAATGCGATGAGGTCCGCCTCTGAGAGGTTCGGGGGAGGAGATGTGCGGTGCTGCTCAAGGTTGATGTCAGTTGGGACAAGGCGCTCCCCCCGCCGGTACGCTGGCAGACACTTGTTGTGCCACCGCTCATATGGGTATACGTCCAGCCAACCGCGTTCAAGAATGGCTGTGCCAGATGTGGTAAATTTTTCCTCTCCAAGGGTGGCAGTGACAACCGTCGTGGCGGCCACCGCGTCTGGGGAGAGGCACGCAAGAAAATGGCGCACAATGAGGTTATACAGTGGACTCCTCTTGTCGCTACTGGCCCGCATTAATTTTGCGGGGTAAATTGGAGGATGTGCCTTGTCATTGTGTCCACCATTGAGAGGGGAACGAAACTTGTGCGCCGGGTCGCTCAGCATCGCCCCCACGTAGTCTGCGAGCTCTGGATTCTCGGACTGGAGCGCCACGAGCTCCAGCAGCTCAGTTTCGGTAAATGAGAAGGAATCTGTCTCCGTGCGTGGATACGATATGTATCCCTCTTGGTACAAGGACTCCGCCCACGCCATGCACTGTTCAGATGAGATATGCAGGTGTGTGGCGGCTAACTTCTGCAGCACAACCGTCGCCAGAGGAACAGGCGGACGCCGCTTCGTGGGGCGCTGCACAACATCCACCACCTCCGCCTCGGGATTTGCACCTGCTGCCTCCAGCATTGCCTCAAACACCAGAGTCGCCGCTATCTGATCATATATGACGCCGCGGCAGCCGTGAAAAACAGCCTGCCCGTGGCGCATCACAAGAGTAAAGTAGTCCTCTGCGACGAATCCTTTCCGCTCCCAGTGGCGGCGAACAACAAACCCGAGCGTTGGTATTTGGCACGGGCCAAAGCTGAGCACACGCGGCATCCCACTGAACGAGTCACGAAACTTGATAGTCTGGAAGCGCGAGAAGACGGCGCCAATCCTGAGATCAATTTCTTGCCGCGCTTCCACCGCATCGGAGAGCGCTTTGTTGGGCATCTTGAGGTTTCGCATTGCCGCGAACAAATCCCGTTTGGTCAGCGCAGAAAAGTGCGCTCGTCGGACGTCAAGTCTGCTGTTAACGCCCCGCACGATGCGTACCACCTCGAAGCAGATGTTTTCCCCCTCACGGTCACAATCCATCCACAGCGCCAGCGTCGAGGCACGTCTGGCGAGCGCTTCCAGATTCCGCTTCACCGGCTCCAGCTCTGGCTTCACATGCTTCGTGATGTTCGCCGTGAACAACTCAAGCAGTGGGAAACTTGCCCAGTTCTTCGTCTGCGGCGGGAACTCGTCGTTCATCAGGTGTCCGGCGACAGACGTGCAGAACACCTGCTTCCCCTCGAACTCAAACTCAAAGACGGGGTTAAAGCGGGAGAGAGTGCTTGCGTTCTTGCACGTAGTGTTGGAGAGAACAACGGCAATCTCCTTTGCCACACTGGGCTTCTCGGCAACCAACAGCCATGTCTGCATCGGCGCACCGACACACACACACACACACACACGCACTCACACCGCCCGCCTCTGCCTCTGCCTCTGCCTCTGTGCCTTTTAAATATAAATAAATATATAAACGTGTCGCCTCGTCCGTCTCCCCCGTCTGTGTGTTTGTTTTGGGCGCCTGTGCAGAAACAAACATACGAATACAAACCACATAAATATATATATATATATATGTGTGTGTGTATTTGTGTGTGGGCAGAAACGCAGAAAACAAGAAAACGGCAAATTAATAATAAACAAAACATATAAATAAGCGCATGGAGGGGCGCGTGCACGAAGAGGAGGAGGAGGAACAACAACAACAACAACAACAAACAACAAAGGATCAAAAAGAAGCAGCAGCGTCTAAATGAGAAGATATGGAGGGGTATACGGCGAAATGGAAATAAACAGGGGGGAGGGCGGCGGCAGCAGCAGTAATAATAATTATTATTATTGATGTTGACGTTGTGCTGGCGGAGGCAAATTAGTGCTACCGCAAGTTGATGACGAGGCACACCAATGAGCGAGCAGAGGCGGAAAGACATCGAACGGGGAAACACCACCACCACCACCCGCCTGTCCGTCTGCACTCCACAGACTCTGCCGCCATGATACATGCGCGTGTACGACTGCGTGCGTGTGCCCATTTGTTTCCACTTCACATCACCCCTTCTGTTTCTTGTTTGTTTGTTTGTTTGTTCTTCTTCTCTTTTCTTCACATCGAGAGGCCCGGCTGATTCGGCGCAGGCGGACAAAAGCCCGCCTCCACGTTTGACCCCCTCTTTTCGTCTCCTCCGCCTCACGCCCCTGCCATGCGCTCCAGATATTTCTTCTTCTCTCCTCCACTTAAATGTGTCTCATTCCCCCGTCTCCTTTTTTTTTCTTTTCAAATTTCTTTTTTTTTTTCTGTTTTTGTTTTTGTTTTCCGCCTCCCTCTTTGGGAGTTTGTGTGTTTGTTTGTTTTGGGTTTGCTGATTTGTGTTTTTCCCCCTCTTCTTCTTTGCTCCCTGCCGGGCTTTGCTGCGGATCCATCCATCCATCCCCGCTCATCTGCCCGTTTTGTTTGTTTGCTTTGCTCACCCTCAACGTTCGGTTGCTCCTCCTCTCGCGCTCCGCTTCGGATCAGGTGTGCGGGAGGAGCGTGTCGGTCCGCGTGCGTATGGCTCCTTCTTCACCCTCCTCCTCCTCCTCCTCCTCCTGCTGCTGCTGCTGCCTCCGCGGCGGCGGCGGCGGCGGCGGCATGTGTCCGACATCACGAACGTGTCGCGCAGCTTCATTCTCAGCTCGCCGGCTGCTCGTCGGTCCACAGGTTGAGGTTGTCGCGCAGCAAACGCACAATGAGATTTGACTCGCGATACGCCTCGTCATCGAGCGTCTCCAGCTCCGTAACGCCTTCGTCGTAAGCCCTGCGCGCGAGCTGGAACCCCTTATCGTGCTCCTTCATGATTTCATAGTAGAAGACAGAGAAGTTCAGGGCCAGCCCAAGACGGATCGGGTGCGTCGGCGCAAGCGAAGAGTTTGCCACCTCCGTCGCCTTTGCGTACGCCTCCAGCGCAGCCTGCCGCTGCCCCGCCTCCTGCGCAATCTCGGCGTAGTAGCGGTGATAGTCCCCCTTCATCTTGAGGTAGAAGACTTTTGTCTCACCACCCTGCGAGGCGGGGATGAGGTACGTGTCGAGCAGCCCCAGCAGGTCGTCGCAGATGGCCGCCAGCTCCTGCTCAAACTCGTGGCGCAGCGAGGTGATGAGCTGCATGTTGTCGCTCTTCTCCTTCACGCTCTCACGGCTCTCGATGGAAGTAATAATGCGCCACGCATTGCGGCGGGTGCCGATCACATTCTTGTATGCCATGGATAGGAGATTGCGCTCCTCCGTGTCAAGCTCGCTGTTGAGTTTTACCAGCTTGCGCATGCACAGTACCATCTCATCATACCGCTCCGCCTCCTCCGTCAACTTTGCCATGAACACGAGCTCCTTCACATTGTCAGGGAGTTTGAAGTCGGACGGGCTCTTCTTCGGGACAAGCTCGTCAAGAATGGTCGCGTTGTGCCACTTGATGCCTTCCGTCATTCTGTCCTGTTCCGTCGCCTTCGGAATTCGCTCCCCCTGCTCCGGCCTGCTGCCCTCCTCCTACAGGTATATTACAAGTGCCTCTCGCCTCTACTCCCTTCTTGTCCCGCCCGCCCTCCTTCTAAACCGCAGCTCCTCCGTCACCGCCGCTGACGCTGACGCTGCTTCTGATGGCCCCGCGCTTACTTTGCGAGTGAATGTGCGTGGGTGCCCCTTGCTTCTATATATTTCTTTTTTGGTGGGGCTTTACTTTGGCTGGCCTCGGTTCTGCGTGCTCTTCCTTGGCCTGTGGGTGTCTCGCTCCCTTAAGAGATGCTGGTGCTAGTCTCTTGCTTACTGCTTGTTTTCGTTGCTGCTGTTGCTGTCACGAACACCAGGCAACAGGTAGGGAGGAGGGAGGGAAGAGAAGTCCAGTCAGTCAGTCAGTCAGTCAGTCAGTCAGTCAGTCAGTCAGTCAGACACACGTCCACGCAGCAGCACCAAATGAGAAACAGTGGCAGAATTGGATGGCATGCGCTGCATGTCAGTGCGAACCCGTCGTCATCGTTTCAAACCCACACCCGCGCATCGCTACTCGACTACTTCCTCACAACCACTACCCTACACACACACACACACACACCTCTTTTTTGTTTGTTTGTTTGTCTGTTTTGTTTTTGCCCTACTCGCGTTGCATCGTGTTGCGTGCGTGCGTGCATGCTGTATTCGTCTTCCTCTTTTTTCCCTTCCCTCTCCACCATCCCTCTTAAATACACACACGCGCGCGCATTACACACCATCACTGTTCCCACCCCCATTCCACCACCTCGCATTGCAAGCCAGAGTGGGCTACTGCTTCGGCAAGTATTTGTCCTCCGCCGCCAGGTATTCCGGAAGCCTCTGCAGGCGGAACACCTCCTTCACGGGCGCGATTTGCTTCTCCACTGACACCACCGACTCCGCATCATAGATCGCTCGCGACGTTGCCTGCATCGCGCTGACGCAGGAGCGAAGATTGTGGTTCGCCCATATGACGCTGCTGATGCCAATGGAACGAAAGTGCGCACACGGCACGCTGGGGTAGTTGGTGGGCACAATAATAACAGGTGCCTTGTTGACGTCCCATTGCGCCATGAAAGCCTCGATATCGGATGCATTGTTCTTCTTGCTGTGCACCAACACAGCATCGGCGCCAGCCTCGGCGTAGGCCGTCGCACGACGCAGTGCCTCTTCCACTGGCCAGCCCGCTATAAACGACTCGACACGCGCGACAACACAAAAATTCTCATCCGTCTGCGTGTCCTTCATGGCACGTATCTTCAGCGCGAACTCCTTCACATCGGCAAGCGGTTGCGCCTGACGCTCGTCCAGCAGGCTGTTCGTCTTCGGGAACAACTTGTCCTCCACGCAGGCACCCGCCACACCTATCTTCTCCAGCTTGCGCACCAACAGACGGGCGTTGTTGAAGTTGCCGTAGCCAGTGTCGGCGTCCAGCAAGATGGGGATGCTTGTCGCGTCACTCATGCATTCCGCCACGCCACACACCTGCGTCCAGCTGGCCTCGTTGTTGTCACGGTACCCCATCTGCGCAGATATGGAAAGGCCAGAGGCCCAAATGGCCTTGAAGCCAGTCTCCTCCACGATACGCGCCGAAAGACCGTTGTGCGCCTCCATCAGAAACGTCAGCTCCCGCGAGCGCAGCAGCCCCTTGAGGGCCAGCGCCTTCTGTGGCAATCCGCTACAATGCCGCATTGGTGTGCCGTCTTATCTCCTCCTCCTCCTCCTGAGCACGCGCTGCTGCTCCTTTTTTTTTTTCCTTCTCGTTGGCTTATTGTTCTTCTTATTTTTTGGGGGGGTCTTTTGTGTGGGGGAGAGGGGCGGTTGCGGTAATGATGTGCAGTGCCGTGTAGTGTGTCGCTTGATTTCCCCTTTCACTTGCCCTCTTTCTCTCCCTCTTCCTTCTTGCCTGCTCGTGCTCCCACTTCCACCAGGGTTGGCACGCCAAAAGAGAAGTGGGAGGCGATAGAGAACGGCACACACGCAAGTGAGTTAAATCGAAGCAGGAGGGGCTGCGACACACACACACACACACAGAGACAGACAGACAGACAGACAGACAGACAGACAGTGTGGCACTACAGCACAGAAATGAAAACAGGCAGACAAAAAAAAAAAAAAAAACAGCAGCATGCCTCGTTCAGCCCTTCGTTTGCTTTCTTCTTCTTCCTGTTGTTGTTGTTGTTTCCTCCTCTGCAGTCGTTCTACGCTAAGTTTCGCCCACCTAAACTCTCATTATTTATTTATTTTTTCCTCTTCGGTTTTGTTTGTTTGTGGTGTGTCAGTTTGCGCATGCGAGTGCACGCGGGCGGCGATGACTGAGTGAAACGGGAGGAGAAGTGATGAAGCGAGGGAGGGAGGTGCAACGGGAATGTAACGCATCTATGCTTGCCCACTCATGGGGCGAGAGAAAAAAAAAAAAGAAGAAAAAAAACACGACCAGTTATCACCATCATCATCACACTGTTGTGCCTTTATGCAGCGCCATCATCGTGAGAGCTCTATCAGACGGGTGTGAAGTGCTGCTGCCTGCTCAGTCTGCCCGCGCAGCAGCGTTAACACATCCATCCCGGTGGCAGCCGGCTGTTGTTGCGCGGGGTGCGGCATGGGGTCGCGTGACCGCAGAGGTCCAGCCTCCGCTTCACGTTCCAGCAGCGCCTGCACCAAGCGCCGCCGCACGGCGTCCGCTTTGGCACCCTCCGCCCGCGCCTGCTTCTTCACGCCCTTCAGCTCGTGCCTCAATATACGTATCCGGCGCTCCGCGGCTTCCTCCACGTCCTTCAGGCGCGACTCCGCCACCTCCACGCCGCGCCGCGCCTCTTGCAGCTCATCCTTGAGGAACTGAAGCTGCATGCGCAGCCGCTCCGTCTCTAAGCCGCTCTCTTCCTGAGCCCGCTGAGACGCCACCACCTCCTGCGCCTGCCGCCGTGCGGCTGCGAGCTGCTGCACGAGATGCTCCCGCTCCGCCGACAGCCACGCTTCACGCTGCTGCAACGCATCCATCTGTTTTCGTAGTTGCATGCAATCGGTGTTGCAGCTCTGCAGCTTCGTTTCCCTCTGCTGCAGCAGCCGCCTATTCTCCTCAAGCTCCATGCGTGCTTGATCAACACGCCATGTCAGCTGCTGTCCCTCAGAGCGGGCATCGACGAGGGCCTTCTGCAGGGCCACAAGCTCCACGTGCGCATCCGACCGCACCACCTCGATGCGCTGATGGACAGAGCGCTGCAATGCCGCGTACCGCTCCTGCGCGGCAACCTGTGACGCGGAGATATCGTCCAGTTTGGCGGAGAGTTCACTGACGCGCTCAAGCAACTGTGCCTTCTCTTCTTCGGCTGCGGCCCGCACCATCTCCATCTCCTCCCGGTGCTGCGCTGCCGACTCGCTGAGCCTTGTCTGGGCATCGCGAAGCTCTGTCGCGAGCGACTCGGCCTGTAGCGCGGCCCTTCGCGCCTCCGACACGCTCTTTTCCCGCGCAACAGCAGCGTCATTCTGCAGGTCTACCGAGCGTCGCACGACAGACCGCATCTGCACAATCTCTGCCTCCGCGGTGCGGTAGCGCTGCTCAAGCTCTAGATGGCGTGCCTGCTGCTCACGCATGGCGGCATGGGCAGTCAGTAGCTGCTGGCTGGAGCGCTCCTTCTCCTCCATCAGTTGAGCGGTCTGCTGTGCGCAGCGCTCCTCCAGCTCCACCACCTGTCGCCTTAGATGCTGAGTCGTCTGGGCATCGCTGCAGACATTTACCCGTTGTAAGAGATCTTTTATCTGTTCACGCAGCTGCTCCACCTGCTGCTCGTGGTCTATGATGTTGTCAGCTACAGCACGTCGAGCATTCTCCAACCTGCCCTTCAGGTGCTCCACTGACATTGTGGATGCGAGGTAGCGGTCCCTGTACGTTAGCGCCTCGTCGAGCTCCTTCTTGAGGTCGCGTATCGTGCCGAGCAGTTTCTCCTCGTTGGAGCGCATGGCTTCCAGCTGTTTGTTCAGCCTCTCAGTCGTCTCCTCCTCATTCCGCAGCTCTTGTATGGCGCCATTGTATTTCCCGTTTAGTGCGGCGAAGTTTTCCTGGAATTCCGCACACACGGCAAGCAGTTCGGCGTACGACTTCATCCCCCAGTCACGCCTACACACAAAACAGACCAAAGAGGCAAAATAAAAAGAGGCGAGAACAAAAAGAAGAATGGAATATGGGAGAAGAGTGTGCGCATCCCCAACAAACATGCATCTGCCTCCTCTCTTCTTTACCTGCTGCGTGTACCTCTCATGCACAGAAGCAGACACGCAAACACGGGGCACACAAGGATGCAGCAATCGCCATCGAACTTCCCCTCCACGCTCGTCCCGACACCCCCCATCGTCGTCAAGAAACAAGTTCTTTACGTGAGGCGACGTACAATTTAAATAAATATATGCGGCTCGCTCTCTCTCTCTCTTTCTGCACAATCCACACCGATTTGTTGTTGTTGTTGTTTTCGTTCTTTTTGGTTTGTTTGGTGCAGCAAAACGATCAGAAGAAAAGGAGCAGACTGCAGAGATGATTTTTTTTTTTCTGTGTGTGTGTGTGTGTGTGTTTTTCTCACCCACACGTCTTCAGCTCTTCTCTTTTCGCTTTGCTGTCACTCGGCCTCGTGCTCCCTCAGACGATTACGTCACGCTGTGATTGCTTTCGTTTTGTTTGTTGCCGTTGCGACAGTAATTCGGGCCAGCATCGATGCAAGCTGCAGCGGCGTTCCAACACCCTCCGCGACCCGCATCGTCGTCTCCCCAATAATGCGCAGCACATGCAGCTGCTGCTGCTCGTCTCGAAACAGCTTGGGGTTCTGTGCGACCCTGAAAAAAGTGGACATTACATCCATCGCTGCGTATCCGCGGCCGAAGAGGCGCTGCAGCTCCTTGTGAGCCTCCGTCAGGTTCTGCTGCAGGCAGCTGCTTACGATGCTCTCCACGAGGAGCGGGTGCGGCTGGTCGCACACCTTGAAGACGTTCTCCGCATTCAGCATGCCGTATCCAGTGGACGTTGCCTGCAAGGCATTCACTGCCGAACGAAGGTCACCCTCGGATAGGTACAACAAAGCCTCTAGTCCATCATCCGTGTATGCGACATTCTCCTGCTGAATGATGTATATGAGCCGCTTCAAGATCTCTGCATGGGTAAGTTTTTTGAAGCGCACCACCGCACACCGCGATTGTATAGGCTCTATGATCTTTTGGCTGATGTTACAAGCAAAGGCGAAGCGTGTCGTGCTAGAGTGCAGCTCCATGGTGCGACGCAACGCCTGCTGTGCTGCCGGTGTCATGCTGTCCGCCTCGTCCAAGATGACAATTTTGTGGAGAGCAACCTTTTGCTGACTGGTGTCGCTCACCTTGTGCGGGAGCGTCTTTTTGGTCTGCGCGAAGAGTTTAATCTTCTCCCGCACCACGTCAAGTCCACGATCGTCGCTGGCATTGAGCTCCAGCACAGCCTCTTTGAGAGCTGCACCACCACCATCCTGGTCGCTGAGCAGACTCCGCGCAAGGCAGAGCATGCTGGTTGTCTTGCCAGTGCCCGGTGGACCGCAAAGAAGAAGATTCGGAAGATTCCCCTCCCGTGCAATGACCTGCAGCCGCGCCACGGCATCTGTGTTGCCGACGATGTCTGCCATTGACTGCGGGCGGTACTTCTCCACCCACGGCACCGCCACCTGCTGCGCCATTGCGTGAGATGCCGGGAGTCAGAGAATCCTCCTATTCTTTTTTTTTGTTTGCGTGCGTGTGTCTATGCGTATGTATATGGCTACTGCGTCCTCCGTTGATCAGGTGGCTGCCCCCGCTTCCCCCCCCCCCCCCCCGCCTCTCTGCAGCTGCAGTAGTTGCGTGGCACTCCTCCTCGTCTCTACACGCTCGGTACACCACCAGAACCTCGCCCAGTGCAGTGTTGGGCCCACACACACACGCACACAGACAGACAGACTATTATCGGCTTCTTGTCTTACTTCCACCCCACTCCCACACGCCTTATTTTCCTTCGGCCTTCTCACCGCTCCTTGTGGTGTGTTTCCCTGCCGGCCACTGCCGCACCAAAGTGGTGGTGCGCAGTGGGTTAAGAAGAAAGACATGGGGAGAGTCCAGACCCGGTGGGAGTCATCAATAGACGCACCTCTGCTCTCAGACCCAGACGCACACGCACAGAGAGAGAGAGAGAGAGAGTGTGTGTGTGTGGGTGTGGGAGGGAAAGAAGAGGGGAACACTGAGACTTGTTAAATCCGCACAAATGACGCCACTCTCGTCCCAATGGCGGCGCCAACGACGGAGCTCGCACCACATATTGGCACCGGCACAACGCTGGCGTCCGCCACATGTACACCCTCCACGCCACGCACACGCAGCGCGCTGTCCACAACCCCACCCAGCGCGCACGTCCCGAAAAGGTCGCCGCTGCTCTCGGCATGCTGCGCCAAAAAAGCGGCTGTCTCACGCTGTGTCTGCAAGCCACGAGCTGGGTGGCGCAAATACACTCCAAGTGACGAAAAGGGCATTCTAGGACCGCTGCCAGAGTGCGCCTGCGCCGATGTAGCGAAAAGTGACCCGGCCCAACGTATGCCCTCGTCCATGCACTGCACTTCGTGCCGTGTAGACAACATGCGACTCGTGATGCGAAGGCCATTGCTGCTGCTGCTGCGGCTGCCATCCACCGTCACCTCACCGCGGCTCTGGGGATAGTGATGCGTCACACGCACCGCAAATCCGTCAAATGGCATCCACCCACACCAACGCACATTAGGGGTTGAGAAAAATGTCAGTGAGAGGTCTGGCCGCTCCGCCGCCGGGGAGGAGCGCACAAACGCACCACCCTCTGCAAGGGAGGCAAACACGCCTGTATGCTCCTCGTTGAATTCCCGCCATTGCCGCCGTAAATGGCCGACGTTGCGCCAACTGACAGACTTGCTATGGATGTTAGCGTTGTGCCTGATGCCGAACACAATCGTCGCGCAGCAAGACTGAATGAGGTTCTTTCCGACGTCCGGAAGATCAACCACCGGACCACCTGCGGCGACGCCGCTTCGCTGCAGTAGCGCCGGGGACTCCAGTGACCCCAAACACAAAACCACATTCCGGGCCGGCAATAGCGTGACATCACGCCCCTCGAGGACCTCGACCCCAACAGCTCGTCCCCCGTTAAACACAATCCGCTGTGCCACCGTCCCCGGTATCACCATTAGCTTCGGGAGCAGGTGCCGAGCCTCTTCAAGGAGTGCGTCAAAAACGTCTACCCGCACACCCTTCGCGACATGCGACTGGAAGGCGGAGAATCCGTCTGCCACGCCGGCATTAAAATCGTCCGTCTCTGGGATGCCAAGTGCCTCACACGACTCAAACCAACGGATGTTCAGCTCCGAGTTGATATTCGCTTGCGGGGCATCTGTGACGCACAGAGGACCGCCGTCGCCGTGGAAAGTAGAGCCACCACGCGAGTTGCGCTCCATGGCAGTAAAGATCGGCAGTAACTGCTCGAAGGACCATGATGGATCTCCCCATGCCGCGTAGTCTGCTCTGGTGCCGCGCAGGTACTTCATGTCGTTGCACCAGCTGCTGCCACCAAGGCCGCAGCCTTTCACGTACGTTAGTTGTCTCCCGCCAAGGCAACTCTCAGCGACGCCATGGTACGTGCGCAGGAAGCCCCGAGTACTCGGCAGAGACGCGATGAGAGGCGTTAGCAGCGGGACACGCATTGCCAGCGGCGGGGGGCGCCGGGTGCCCTGTTCAACGAGGCCAACCACCGCATTGGGATACTTTAGTGCAAGACTCCGTGCCGCCGCGCAGCCTGCCGCGCCTGCCCCAAGGACAAGAACATCAAACACCCGCTGTTTGCACATGTCACCCCTCACACTTTGCGAGGAGAGGGCAAAACCCCGAGAGGAGGTGCAGAAAACATGAGAGCAAGAAAGCAGAGCACCACGGACAGAGACACACAAACACAGACAGAGAAAGACATCCACTCAGCACCACATTTCCGCCTCACCCAATCGCCACAGCACCTTCAATCATCCTTGAATCTCAGAGTTCCCGTGATAAGCCCTTTCTCTAGCACGCTGAATGTCTGCTAGTTGTATCGGCAATGCAACCGATTCCGCGTATTTCTCGCTACTCCGGAGGCCCTGATGTACGTCGCAGAGTTGAAGCCCAACCCGCCGCTTCGCGGCTCTCACCTCCTCCATGTCGGCCTCTAGCAGCTTCACCTGCAGTTTCGTGCCCCGCTCAAAGCGCCGCACAAAATCCTCCGACGGCGGTGGCATTCCCGGCTGCCGCGGGACCTCCTGCTTGCGCAGCTCCTCTATCTGCTGCGCGGTGTAGAGGTTGACGTCGTCGAAACAGTCGGCGCAGTTCAGCTTTTTCAGAGCCTTCTTGTGGCTGTTCTGCGCCGCCATGACGCCGATGCCAAGAACACGAATAATCTGACGCGAGCCGATTGTGGCAGCAAAGAATGCGAGGACACTGACAGCAACAGCACCAACAGGGTGGCGCCGAGTCCATGACCAGCGCTTCCTCGTTGCAGACAGTGCAAAGAAACCGCTGATAACACCCACGCCGAGTGTAAAATTCATTGACATGAAGTCATACCGCCACCTGCCGCCTTCCTTCGCACGCACTGCGGCGGAGAGGTAGGCATAGCGGAGCATACCATAACTTGTGGCAAGACGCCCTGCAGCGCCCTCGTCAACCAGCACGTGACCGCCGTGCACATCCACCGGTACGGTTTTGCCAAAGAAGCTGCTCATGTTTGGCACGTTCCAAAAGACGTGGCGGTTTGGGCTGAGTCCGGCGAGTCGCAGACACTCCTCGCCAAGCTTGCGATACCCGGGGGATGCATCCTCGTGATAGATGGAGATGTGCGTCGCGAGCTGGTGAAACTGTGCCTTACTGAGGAGGTACAAACCGTCCATTGTGTCTTCCTACAAGTCCCGCCGCGCCGCTCCGTCCCCGTCTTCGCTCTTCTCCCTCCATATATATATGCGTGAATGCATACATGGTGCAGTGCGTTTGTTTGTGTGGGATGACAGTATCACCCCCCGAACAAAAAAAAAAAGAAAACACAAACAAGCGGACAATGGCGGTTAGAGCAATGGACAGGCCAAAGTAGAAGAAAAGGAGGAGCAAACGCAGATTGTGGCGTTGTTCCAGAGACACACAAACGATGATGTAGATGGATATGCGGGAGGGGAAAGAGAGAGAGAAAGAGAAAGAGACCGGGGGATATAAAGGAGACCCGCGAGTGGTGCTGTGGGACACTACTGCTGCTTGGCTCCTGGCCCATTCGCCCCTACAAATGTCTTGTGCGTGTCTAACAGAATCTGAATGTCCTCCAGCAATCCACAGACGCGCTCAGCAGAGAAGGCGCCCACAACGAGCACGGCAAGAAGGGCAATCCCTGAAAGTGTTGGCTGAGCGATGGCCGCAAGTGAGCCCCGCAGAATGGCCACGGGGAACGAGTCGCGTGGAAGACCACTTGAGGCCTCCAGGAGTATGGCGGCACATGACGAGAACACGGCTGAAAGCAGCAGTGCCACAATTAGTGCACCCGATGCCATGCGAAGGAAGCCACCGCCCGCAATGGCAATTGCGCCAGCGAACGCGACTAGCGCTACCAGTATTAGAAAAATGGCGGGCACTAAGGCAGCCAGCATTCTGAGAATGACTACGGCAGACAATGGAGGAGCAGCAGCAGCAGCAGCAGCGGCAGCGGAAGTAACACAAGAAGAAAAGAGCAAAAGGAAAACAAACAAAAAAAAAATGAGAGGGTGCGAGATCCACAATCCCGCGGGGAATGGGAATGTGCGAGAATGGCGAGCGTGACCGTGAGGATGAGGGCGAAGAACAACTTTGGGCCATCGCTCTCCCCTTCAATTGCAATATTGTTGGCGATTACTCTCAACCAACTCGCTCACATTTGACCACCCCACATTTCGCACCACCACTCGGGGTCCTCGTCCTCGTCAGCGGCAGCAGCTGTCAAAATAAAATATCCCCAGTTTCATTTAATTAGTTAGTCACACATCCGCATCTCTCCCACGCCCTCCGGGCTGTCAAAGCAAAAAGAAAAAGAAAAAATTTCTTTTAGTTCCTGCCGCACCCCCCACCCCTCGTCCTCCACCACCGTCGTCGTCTTCTACACGTTTTAACTTCATCTCCCCCCCCCCCCCTCTCTTTTTTTTTTTGCTTTTTTTTTTTTTGAGGTGGGGGAGGAGTCCTTCTGCTCACAGACACACAGACAGAGAAAGAATGAAAGGGGAGGAGGTCCAAAACAAAATTATGAGAATATTCAGAGAGTCTCTACTCCTCCGCCCCACCCTTCTTTTTTTCTTTTTTTTACTTCATTTTCTTTTTTTGCTTCCCACCACCTCGTCCTCTCGCGCAGAGACGTTAATTTAGTAGCGGTAGTGTTCAGCTTTGAAGGGGCCGTCAACGGGGCAGTTGATGTACTCCGCCTGCTTCGCCGTCAACTTCGTGAGCTTTGCGCCGAGCTTGCTGAGATGCAGTGCCGCCACCTTCTCGTCGAGCTTCTTGGGGAGAAAATACACATTTGATTTGTCGCCGCGCGGGTACTTGCCGGTGTCACGATTCGTCCAGAGTTCAATCTGTGCGAGGACCTGGTTGCTGAAGGAGTTCGACATGACAAACGACGGGTGACCGGAGGCGCAGCCCAAATTCACCAGACGGCCCTCCGCCAACAGGATGATGTGGCGGCCGTTGTGCATCGTGTAGCGGTCCACCTGCGGCTTAATCTCCACACACGTCTTCGCGTTAGCCTTCAGCCACGAGACCTGAATCTCCGTGTCAAAGTGTCCAATGTTGCACACAATCGCGTCATCCCGCATGCGGGGGAAGTGCTCAGATGTGATGATGTCATCGTTTCCGGTCGTCGTCACGAAAATGTGCGCATCCTCGACGATGTCCTCGACAAGCACCACTTGGTATCCCTCCATCGCTGCCTGCAGCGCGTTGATTGGATCAACTTCCGTCACCACAACACGCGCACCGAAGGCGCGCAGCGCGGCGGAGCAGCCTTTTCCAACATCGCCATAGCCGCAGACACAGGCCGTCTTCCCAGCGATCATCACATCAGTGGCACGCTTGATACCGTCCACCAGTGACTCACGGCAGCCGTAGAGGTTGTCAAACTTGCTCTTCGTGACGCTGTCATTAACGTTGATGGCGGGGATAGGAAGCTGACGGCGCTGCAGCCGCTTATACAAATTCTTCACCCCCGTCGTCGTCTCCTCGGAGATGCCATAAATTTTGCTGCAAAGCTGCGGGCACTTGTCGATGATGTAGTTTGTAAGGTCACCGCCATCGTCGAGAATCATGTTCGGGCAGCCGTCTCCGCTGAAACCCTTGATGGTCTGCTCAATGCACCACTGGTATTCCTCCTCCGTCTCGCCCTTCCATGCAAAGACGGGAATGCCACGCTTTGCCATGGCAGCCGCGGCGTTGTCCTGAGTGGAGAAGATGTTGCACGAGCTCCAGCGCACCTCTGCACCGAGTTCCGTGAGCGTCTCGATAAGCACCGCCGTCTGAACCGTCATGTGCAAGCAGCCGGCAATCTTCGCGCCCTTCAGGGGCTTTGAAGAGCCGTACTCGCGGCGCAGCTCCATGAGCCCTGGCATCTCATTCTCCGCGATGTCGATCGCCTTGCGACCCCATTCAGCAAGGCTGATATCACGTACCTTGTAGTCTGTCATTTGAACAGGATGAATGTGGTGTGTAGCAAAGGTGTGCTTCTCTGCCTTGCTGATTTTGTCTCTCGAACAAACAAAAAAAAAATTTGTGTGGGGGGTGTTCTTTAGATAAAGTAGCTGTCGATTGTTTCTTTCTTTCTCCTGCTTGCTGCTCTTTGTGAGTCTCGGGGGAAGGCACGTGGTGGCAGTGCAGCAATTGACACAAGAGGCAAGAGCGAAATGGAGGTAACGGCCGAAAGGCACAACGTGGGAGAGACACATCCCCATTCAGCCGCCCGTGTACATGTGCAAAAAACGCGGGGAATCGGCGACGAGAGGAGAAACACACACGCACACAAACAAACAAAAGAACAACAAGAAGAAAAAAAAAAAAAAAAAGAGGAAGCCGGTGTGGAGAGACGTCAGGCCCTTCACTCATGGGTGAACTGCACGTACTCGGCGTCCGCGTCGGCACCAGTAAAGTGAGCATGCGCACCACCCTGCAGCAATGCTGCATAGTCAAGAACCAGTTGCGTGCAGTTCACAAAAGCATTCTCATGCAATGCTCGAGGAGGCAACTTCGTGTGCGGCACGGATGAGAGGCGAAGAACAAACGACACATTCTCTGTGACGCAAAATATAGAGGCAGAGGCAGAAACGGCAGCGCCACCATCGTTATCACCACTATCAGCGTCATCCGCCTCACTTTCACAGACGACCTGAACAAAATCATTCGGCGCGGCGCGCTCTATGAGGCCAAAGAGCTTCTGCTCACCAAACCACACATTTAGAAAGGGGCCGTTGTTGTCTGTAAAGAGTGGCTCGAGTTTCGCCTCCATGGCGTCGCTGGCGACACGGCACGCCACATCGTCCTCCCCCACGATGCCGAGAGAAAGACACATTACCACCGGATGCCGTTACTGCTGCTGGTGTTGCCTTCTCGTCAGTTTGCCGTCATTCGACAGGCGGTGGGGAGGGCAAAGGGGGAGAAAAGACTACGCACAAACAAATAAAAAACACACACACACACACACAGACATATATGTATATATATATATATATATGTATATATACATATATGTATGTGAGGAGGAGGAGGAGAGGAATAAATACGCAGCGGACTGCTGATGCGACGAGAAGAGAGAGAATGGTAATGAGGGAAAGACGGGGAGCAAACGGTGCCTTCTGGCTACACGTAATGCGATTCCAACCAGTCCTCCGTCACCTCGCCTAGCGCCACCTTCTCCTCGGCCGTGATGAAATCCTCCTCGGGGCCACGCTGCACGGAGGGGATGAGTTGCTCCAGCATGCCTATCGTCCACCGCACGTACGCGACGTGCTCGAGGTAGTACACCCACCCCGCCGCCCACCGCATCCAGTCCAGCGTGACACCGTGGTCCTGCATCACGTCGTATAGCTCGTTCTGCATATCCAACTCGAGGTGCCAGAGGCAGGGGCCGTCGTAGTACAGATTGCGGCGCACCCACATGGCGTCATCGCTGGTGGAGAGCAGATGCTCCGCCTCCTTGTATGCGCGGACATTCCGCATGTGCATGCCGCCCTCGTTGGCAGCCATTGAAAAGTGCATGATGATGCCATTCCGCACCACCAGTACCTCCACTGGGAACCAATCCACAAAGTACAGCAGGTCGTTAAGCTTCGGTGGGTTCGTCATCGCAACCGGGCAGTACGCCACCACACGGCCTATCCGTGCAACTTCTTCCGCGGGACGTGTGAAGACGGCGAGATTCACCTCCTCGTCGTGGCGAACCGACCAACCATCCATCGGTGGAGGTGGCTTCACACACACCTCCCGCCTCATTTCGTCTGCGAGGTCCTTGTAGAGCGGGCGGAAGAGCTTGTATGCGCCAGGGCCGTACTTGTCCTCCATCATCCGCGACCACGACGCCGTCACATCGTTCTGCACTACGCCACTGGAGAGCCCACGACATGTCACACTCAGCGCCGTCACCACCACCTCCTCCACCGCAGGTGTAGCATTTGGATGCAAAGGTGGCAGCAACCGCTGCTGTTGTCGCAAGAACGCGGAAACACACCTCCGCCACATGATACACAACCCCTCCAACTACAGTACCCCTGGTAGAAGAACGGAGACTATGGAGACGACGATAGACACCAGAGGAAGGGAAAGAGAGAGAGAGAGAGAGGATGGGGGCGGGTCAACAACAACAACAAAAAAAGAGAAACAAGGAACTATGCGTGCTACAGCTGCAATCCCACATGCACGTGCACTATATACATATATATATATATATATGTATGTGTGTATGTAGAGGGCATCATCATCACGACTGCATACCGTAAAAATGGGTAAATTTTTTAGTGTCGCTTTAAACAAGATATTTCATTTCCTTCTTCATTAATGGATCCCCCTCTACGGGTCATTTCAGGCAGTCCCGGGTGTCCAAATTGGCTTCGCACCGGGCGCTGCGTCGTAATTATCATCGAATCGGTGGAGCTTCACGAGACCGTCGAAGGCGCCACTAGCAAAGCCGCGACCGTTGGGAAAAAAGGAGACAGAGTTGATCGTACCAAAGTGGCAACGCACCTGACCGAGCTGCTTCTCGTGTACCTTGTGGTAAAACTTCACCTCGAAGGTGGTTTGCCCACCCTGCGTCGTCACGTCCTGCGCGTCCATACCACCGCCTAGAATAATGTGATCACCGCATGGTGATATGGACGCGTCGTTCACTGGCACATCACTCGTGTAGGTCTGGATGAGCGACATGTCACGGGAGTCTAACAGGCGGGCTGTCCTGTCCTTTGAGGCGGTGATAAGGGTGTAGTAGTTGGAGTCGAAGCTGATGCGGTTGACGGTGTCCTCGTGCGGCTGCTGCGTACGGACTGTGCGCATCGTCTCCACATCGAGAATCGCCACAGATCCGTCGGCCATGGAGTAATAAATCGTGTCGTTCGTTGGGCCCCACACGGCGAATGTGATGTCATCGCACTCTGACACAAACTCCGCACACGGGTTGAAGACCGTCTTGACTGGCTGCAGGAGATAATCCTCCTTGGGAACCGTGAAGGGCAAGTTGTACAGCTGCAGGGCGGACTTCTCACCCATCTTCCGCGACGTGTTCACCATCAGCCTGCTGTCGTCATGCGCGAAGCCGACGGCGCGTGCTGGGCTCTTCAGCATGATGTTTGCGAGCTCTTCGCCGCTCTCTACACACCACAGCTTTGCCTTGAAGTCCATGCCACCTGTCACAAGCAGGGTGGAGTGGTTGTTCACGTCGCAGGATGCAATGGCGCTGTGGCCGTTAAAAATGCCAAGACGCTCCCCCGTTTTGGTGTACCACACACTTACGTTGGGCTCCTTTGCCGTGGAGAAGAGCAAATCACCCTCACGGTTGAATTTGATCATCGTCACGGGCTTCATGTGCCCGTGCAGTGCTACGCCCTGGATGTTCATCGCCTCCTCCTTCTTGCACTTGCTGCTGCTGCTGCTGCTTCTCTCCGCTCCACCACCACCACCACCACCACCACCCACACGCACGCACGCACGCACGCACGCACGGAAAGACAGACAAGAAAGGAATGAATCAGATGCAACAACAACAACAACAATATATATATATACACTTATATGTATGTATGTATGACTCAGCTCACCAGCATCACATCAATCCCAAGGTACAAGAAGTGCATGAACAAACGACAAGAAAATCAAAGACGAGATGGTCGGCAACACACCATTTGGTCTCTTCACCCTCCAGTCAGAGTCTCCAGCCTCACCATCCAAGGCGATTCATCATGCCCTTCACTTCACGGAGATAGTGCTGTGTGCACTGCCCCGCATCCTTGCCGCTGGCAGCAATAGTAGCGGCGGCGGCGGCAGAAGAAGAAGAAGAGGCAGCAGCAGCAGCAGCATTGGCGGTGGCGATGACTCCTGCATCTGGTTTCAGCATCTGGTCATGAATCCGCCTCATTCCTGCGTGAATCAGCTCTGCAAGCTGCTCCGAAATAGATTCCTCTGCGTCGTGTGGGGGCTGTTGAACCGAAATTTCCTCACGCATCTTCGTGAACAGACGCCCCTGCTCCATGCGCTGCTCCTCCAGCGACCTGCGAATGTGCTGCGAGAGCTCGTCCCTCATAGCGTTCAGGCGTTCACACGTCGCCTGGTACTTGTGCTCCATCAACTCTGCCATTGCATTCTCATGCGACTCCACCCGCATCACCAGGGATTCAAGGAAGCGCTGTTCCTGCCTTTTCCACTCCGCAACGTCCAACTCACCGGTCTGCAGTGGCTCTGCCAACACCAACTCCAGGGCTGTGGTGTCATGGGGGCTGAGGCCACTAAGCGGTCCTAACGACGGCGATACTCTGGAGCTCGCCCGCCGCAGTGGCTCCGACAGCGACGACGTCCCCACTCCCACGTCCCGCACTTGCCTCGCCTGCTGCGCCATTGGCATTGCCCCGAGAGACGAGAGTGGCACTGGGATGTACATGGGGACTCCACACCACTGCTGATCAGCGCTCGGAGGAAAAACGAGAGGCAACACGTGGGGCATGGTACCCAGCTGCTGCTGCTGTTGCTGCTGATCCTGCCACATCCGAGAGCAGCTTTGTTGTTGTTGTTGCTGTTGTTGTTGTTGTTCCGCATGAGGAAAGAAACGATCTATCGAGCTCTGGCCATCGCAACGGCTGCTGATGCTCGGGTGATGCTGTGTGTCATGCGATAAAGTGAAGGTACTTGCAGGCACCTGCATGCCGCTCTGACCTGAACGCCCCTCAGCCTCGTGTTTTGCCGCTGAGAGAATACTCAACTCGGTCATGTTTATGCTTGTGTCACACATGAGAGGATTACTCAGAGCGCGTATTTTTATGCTGCTGTTTTCCTCATGGGTGAGAGTAGCGAGGTGCTGCTCGGGTGACAGACACGTCACTGAAGGCAGCGGTGTGGCTTCTGGTTCCCCTGCTCCTGCTCCTGCAGCCATGGGGCCAACCCTGGGGGATTGGTATGGCGCAGTCTGCAGCCTCGCACACATTTTGGATGCGGTGTTGACGCTGTCGCGCGGCTTCCGTCCCCTGTCGCGCGTCAGTAGCAACTGCTCCTCGTAGGTCTGCTGACACGTGAACCCCATCCCCACCGCGTAGTCCACGCGTACATCTATCAGGTTTTTCGACAAATCAAATGACTCGATGGCGCTTCCCTGGAGTGTCCCTTGTTGCAAAAACTCGGTCAGCCCCACCGTCGTCACGGCGTTCCGGCTCAAATCAACAACTTGCAGAGATGCATCGTGAGCAATGGCAAGGCCAATCTGCTTGAGCGTGGCATCGCCAAGGCGGTTACCAGAGATATCAAGCGCCTCCAACGCTTTTGGAGGGGTATCCCTGTGATGAACGCTCCTCCGCAGCGACGTGCGCCACCCTACGCTCTGTTCTCTGCCGCGGCTGAGGAGAATGAGGGAGTGCACTCCACGGGCGCTAGCATCGGAGAGACCACATTCCGAGAAGTGCGCCTCCTTCAGCGCAGGAAACGCAGACTCAGACAAGGTAGCCAGCTGTGTGAAGAGCTGATCTGTCAATGTGGACTTGCTCAGCTTCAGTACCCTCAGTGCGGTGCAGCGCGGCAGCACTTTAAAGAGCATTCCAGTTGCCTCTGAACACTGTGCGAGTGGCAAGCCACACAACTCCAAGCGAGTCAGGTGACAAAGGTTCGCCGCACACGCCGCCTGTAGACCGTCAATTAGGCTCCGCAGCATTGGGCGACACTGTGGTGCGACAATAGTGTCTTCAGGGCGGCGCTGCGCCAACAGCGCCTCATATGGCAGAAGACGCTTCGACTGCCGCGGAGGGTGATGTTTGCCCTTGTTTACACCGAACCGAATGCCCAGCGAGAGCAGCTTTGCTCTTGGCGCCACAGACTTGGTCTGCTGCCGTTGGCTGCCACGCAGTAGCGCTACCGCAAACAGCCGCACAGCGTGTGGTGGCGCAAAGTCCAAGTCAGTTGTCACCTCACCAGACCCGGCGTGCTCGATGAATCCGTAGTACGGCTCCTCCCGTCGCTGCCTGCACTGTTCCAAATACTCGCGCACGACGGGGAGCATGCACTCTGCCCCCTCCCTTGGTGTAGTTGGGAGAAACGGGGAGGGGTGAGGTGTTGTGCAGGAGGAGGAAATAGAGAGAGAGAGAGAGAGAGACAAGAATCAAAAACAAGTGAGGTATTGCGGCACCACACACCACTCACACCCATCAACACCACCACTTCACTCCTGCAGCGTAGATCGCATGGCAATGATTATTGGCATTTCCGATAACAGTGCTTATGAAGAAAAAGAGGGGGAACGGAGGAAATCTCGTGGCATTTCCATCATGGAGTGGAGATGGGTTTGCTCCATCCATGTTCCTTTGCAAGCCACTGAAGCAGCGAGAAAAGAGGAGGAGATGAGGAGGGGGAGGAGGAGGAGGAGAATCTCGCGAGCTTTTAACATCACGATGGACGATGGTGAATCTCCTTCCGCGTGTCCGATAGCGCCGCTACTCCTGCCACCGACGGTAATGATCATTTCTACATCCATTCCTATCCCTTTGCTGCATAAGGATCGAAGGGTAGAAAGAGGCAGAGACATGGATGCCGCTGAGTAACCAGATGGGGTGCTCACGGAGACGTTCGAACACAGACAAGCGCAGTGAAGCACACGCACACACACACGCAGAAAGAGACAGAGACAGAGACAGACAGACGGAGACAGAGACATCTGCCGGTGTGTGAATGCAGCAGGCTTCGGGCAGAATGCAAGGCCAAGCGCCAACGTAAGAGAAAATGACAAAAGAGCAGCAGCAGCAGCAGGAGGGGCGGGTGGGTCTTTGCAGCAGTGCACACGCGACCAATAAGTTTTCTCACCGATGTGCACTAACATTTGGAGGCGCGATGAGCAGAGTAGACACATGTGTGAATGGGGCGACGGAAGGAGCCGAAGCAGAACAAAACTCAGAGCAAAACAAAAAGCAAACATCATGAAGAAAAAGAAAACGGCCTCGTGCTCGATATCGCCACAGAAGCAAAAGCAACATCATTAGTACTTGCGTGCCGCTCCTTCCCAGCGCCATTCCTCTCCATCCGTGCGCTCCCACTCAGCGACATACGCCGCCTCCCCTCCTCCTCCTCCTCCTCCCTGCACCTCCGCAACGCATTCAAACTCTCCACGCCGCTCGCCCCTTCGTCTCTTGTCTTACTTTCTCTACCACTCCCTCTCACAAGGCTCCCTCAAACGCACACGACATACTCGTCCTCCTTTTTTTTTTTCCCTCTCCCATTGTTGCTCCTCTTCTTCCTTTTTCTTTTTTTAGCCCCACTTGATTTGCTGCACACACACACACACACACGGACAGATATATATATATATATATATATATATATATATATATCCACAGAGGGACGGATGATGAATGAATAAACGGGAGACATACTGAAGCAGGAGGGGGGAACATAAATATGTGGATTTTACGACTGGAGCTCCGCTTCGAGCATCCGCAATGCCTCCTCGTCTTCCTCCTCTTGCGTCTTCGCATTCTGTGGAAGCGTAGTAGAGGGCACGCTCGGCATCACTGGCAACGTCGCTGCCGTCTCCTGTACGCCGACATCCTTCAGCTCATCCATGAGTTCGCCCATCAGCTCGTCCTCGTCCACCACCTGGTTGTCCAGCGGCTGTCGCAATGCCTCAGCCACTGCGTTGGCCTTGTCCATCTCCTCCAACAGCTCCTCCATGTTCTCCTCCACACGATCTGCGTTCATCTTCTTGTTACTCAGCTTCAGCTCCTCCTTGGCATGCTTTTGCGCCTCCAACACTTCGTTATTCATGTTCTGGTTCTGCAAGGTGAACTTTAGCGTTTCGAGATTCTGCTTCTGACTGCAAATATTTAACAGCTCCTCTTCATACTGTTTTTTACGCTTCATGCACTGCAGTGCTGCCTGTGTGTTCTTCTTTGCATAGAAGTTCTTTGCCCTTCCAAGCTCGTCCTCCATCTTCTTCTCCATTACCCCCTCGCGCTTCTCGAGGAGCTCAATGGCGGAGTCGAGCTTCTCGAGGCTCTGCGAAACAGAGCTTGCCCCGCCAGCTTGCTCCTTTGAGCGCGGCTTTGCCTGCTTCTCACCCCTACCAAAGAGACGGCTGAACATCGCGTCGTTGGAACCCGACTTCTGCTTCGTTCCCCACGTGTGAATACGCATGTGATTGCAATTGAATGACACATGTGTGTACGTGTAGAAGGGATTTTTTAAGAAGAAGAAGGGGGAGAGAGAGAGACACACACACACATAAAAGAGTGGCGCTGCTGCTGCTGCTGCTGCATTGGTTGCGTTTGTCAAGAATGAGGCATACACGGGGACACACGCACTTCATCTCGCAATCCCGCGTTCCGCCTCCGTCATCCACACCGCTGCCCTTCAGCCACGCCTCTCCTTCTCCGTCTTTTTCTTTTAAAAGTCCTCCCCACCACCACCATCATTATCATTGAATAGCTTAGTACTTTATTACCCCTTACCAAACACGCACACGCTTCGAAAAGCCCCTCTTGTGTGCGTCTTCTTCTTCTTCTTCTTCTCACGCATTCAATCACTCACTCCCCACCACCACCACCACCACTACCAGACTGAGCTGGAAACTCCATCTCAACGCTACACCAATCACGCGGACGCACCGGGTGGCACAATTCAGCCACGACGTCAGCAACTTTCTCTCTTGGAACGCGAACCTGACTGGCGGAGTCGCGTTCCCGCAGGGTGACGCATCCGTCATTCTCAAAATCGCAAGTGACGCAGAACGGGATCCCAAGCTCGTCAACGCGGGCGTACTTCTTCCCGATGGAGGCGCCGCTATCATCGGTGCGAGTGGAGATACCGCGTAGAACCATGTCGGCACAGATCCTCTCCACCATCTGTGATAGCTCTGGCTTCATGATCAACGGCAAGAGCGCCACCTTCTGCGGCGCGAGTATCGGGCGCAGGCTGAAGACGGCACGCTTCTCATTCTTGGCGCTATCGTCACGACGCACCCAGTAGCTCTGCTCCAGCAGCGCGTAGAGGATGCGGCCGACCCCGAATGAAGGCTCAATGACGCTCGGGATGTAATTCCGACCAGTCACCTTCACATCCTTGTGCTCGAACCGCACCATTCCCGGTGTAATTGTCGCAGTGAAGCCGCGCGCAGTCGTGATTTCAGCGCTACCCTTCGACTGCAGTTGATCGCCGAGCTCCACACACACAGCCTCCGGTGCGGTGTTGAGGTATTCCATCACGTCGCCTGCATTTTTTCCAAATGACTTGCCGATAACACCCTTCTGTAAAATGCGTTGAAGTTGCCTCTCAATCCGTGGCTCTGTGAACTCTTCACGGGCACACAAATCTCGCCTACTAGCATTGCTGTGCTGCGTGAGGTCGTACGCAGAGCGGTCCGCTATACCCACAGACTCTACCCACCCGTACGATGTAAGAAGTTCTGCATCCCAACAGTCCTGCGCATAGTGAGCCATTTCGTTGCGCTGGTGCTGGCGGAATCGGACAAAGCGCACCCCAACAGCCTCGAGGAAGAGTACTGTTCGGGCAATAAAATAGCCGAGCGTCTCGTTGTCAACAATTTTATTGGCGACCGCATCCCCAATAGTCATGCGGACCGGGTCCGCATTGGCGTCCTGAAGCTCACGGGGCCATCCCCAGAACTCCACATCCTTCACTGTGTGGAACTTCCCGTGGCTCTTGTCGTTTGGGTTGACAAAGTGTTCGATCTCGGCCAACGTGAACTCTCGAACACGAATAAGATTTGCGCGTGGGGCGATTTCGTTTCGAAAGGCCGTGCCAATGCAGGCTCCCGCGAAGGGGATACGCTGCGCATTGCCAGAGTCCATCAAGCGTTTAAAGTTGAGGATGATACCTTGTGCGAGCTCCGGCCGCATGTAACCGACGCGATCACCCTCCGGCCCAATGCTGGTAGAGAACATTAAGTTAAATGGGAAGGGATCACTCAATGCATTGCCCTTCGGTGACTTGAGCTTGTGGTGCTGGATTATCGCCTTGATCTCCTCCGGTGTCATTCCGGATGCCTTATTCTGCAGCGTCTTCATTTCCTGCACCTTCTCCGCCGGGAGAGAGGCGTTCCGCAGCTCCTCCTCGCTGTACTCCTCAAGGAACTTGTCGGCGCGGATGCACTCACCCGTCACAGTGTCGCGCACCATCACGTCGTTGAAGCGAACCACGTGGCCGGAGGCCTTGAAAACCTCCTCAGGTGTCAGGCACGTTGTGTCCACCTCACACATGCTCTCCTCAAGAACAAAGTGCTGCCGCCAGTGAGACAATAAGTTCGCTTTCATGGCGCAGAGTGGTGGGCCCATATCGTACAGCCCAGCCGATCCGCCGTACGGGTCAAACGCAAGGCCAAAGAAGAAGCGGCGACGGCATGTGTCTTCAAACTCCGCCCGCTGCAGATTCTCAAGCTTTGAAGGAAGCACCGCACTCATCAGACAACGTCGTAGGCACCTCGTGTTGGTAGTAACGGTATCGCAAGTGCAAATAAATATATTTTGTTTGTCTTCCTTTCTTCCCGCCTTGTTTGTTTGTTTGTTTGCTTGTTTGTTTGTGAGGGGCTCTGCGTACGAGTACTTCCTGCCTTGTTTGTGTGACGACGACGACGACGTGACAAGGGCAGGAATTGAGCATACATACATATATGTGTATATATTACCGAGGGAAGGAAAGGAAAGGAAGGAGGAATAGAAAAGATTCCCCACCCAAAGAACCCGCGATAGGAATATGCGGAGGAGGATGTGTGTCTCTGCACACAACCCTTCTCTTCACAAGGTGAGAGTTAATCCCTGCAACAGTTGCAAAACACCCGCCACTCACCACCACCACCACCCCCGTCCCCATCCCCGTTTGTTGTTTGTTGTCTTTTTGCCTTTTTTTTTTTCCCTCATTGCCGCTGTGGGCTTCGGTGAGTGGCCGCCGCACACGGTGTAACGCGCGTGCTCAGGGCGCAAGCAGCCAGACACCATCCGGATAGAAGGCGAGTAACGGGGTGCAGCCGCCCGTTAAATGTCGCAGCGGGTGCTGCACAAAGTGCACCGTGGGGGGGTCGCTGGGGCTGCACGAGGACATGTTCCCATTTGTTCCGCCCATTGACAGTGCCAGTCGCGGCTCCCGCCCATGCTGCACACGGCAGATCGAGAAAATACACTCCTCCTGCAGCATCGCGCCATCTCGTTTACGGGTTTGCATGCATTCCCCAGAGGCATCCGCAACGAACAGAACATCGCCCTCGGTGCCTGCGGATGCGAGGCAGTTGATAAGTAGTGGTGGTGACTGCAACACCGTGATCGCCTCACCACTGCCTACATCCGCAACCACGCCATTTGCCAAGCCCGCTATCAACCTCCTCTCGTGAAGCTGCATGGAGCACACCACGTCGTCTAGTGCTACAAAGAGCCTTGTGCTAAACTCCGGGGCCCGGTAGCACGCCACACTTGCCCCGTGAGACACCATCAGCGTCAAGTGGTTGCCGCGCATGCTGCCGATTGCGACCGGGGGTGACGACACAAATGGAGGATACGGTGCTACACCCTTTACCCTGATGTAGTGCACCAGCTGCAGCGTCAGCATGCCAGAGCGGGTGTCGCCGCTTGGCCTCAGCACCATCACCGACGTGCAACGACCAATCACAAACAGAAACGTCTCGGAGACAGATATGCCGTTCGTGCCCCACCGGATATCGACAAGCTCGAGTGAGCGGTCAATCAGCGTCGCGCTGCAGACCTCCGTGGAGACGCTGACACAACCACCAGTAGCGGCAGGTTCGGCGGCCACATCGCGCGGCAGAAGTGTCGAGAGAAGATATTGACCCCGGATGAAGGTGCAGAAGCCAAGGGCATTATTGTCTCGCCGATGCAGCGGCACCGGTAGCCAGTCCATCGATACCGCCACCTGCCGCCCAACCTCCACGCTGTATTTGCGAGTTGGCAGAGCTCCATCAGCAAACGCAAACTGTGGACTGGAAGCAGCACCTGCGTCAACAGGAAAATGCCACAAGTCAAGCCGCGAGGAGCACTCCTCCTCGCACAACATCGAGAACCACAGACCCGCCTCCGGCATTGTTGGCACAATGCGCACACATAAAGTGTTGCCGCAGGACGCGAGTCCAACAAACCCACGCGAGGTTTTGCGGCTCGTGTTCGGTGCAACAACAAACTCTTTCGCCTTGTCTCGGTCAACCACAACAAGATGCTTTGGGGGAAGCGAAACCGGACGATCTGCGGTGACCCTTGTGCCAGGGTGAATATGCAGGAAGAAACGTGCCACCTGACCGTTGGCGATGCGCTCCAGCCTCACCCGATCCGCGCAGTCCACCTCCGAGGACCTCCCCCCCTGCTGCAGGTTGCTGCCATTGCTCCAATCACCCTCGCTATGTGCCACTGGTGCAAATACTGCTGGCGCCAGAACTTCTCGGGAAAGCGGCGGCGGCGGCGGCGGCGGCGGCAGTGGTGGTGGTGAAGCAGCCTCGCGGACGCCCCCCTCCTCCTCCTCCTCCTCCTCGCCTCCCTCTTCCTCCTCGTCTTCTTCCCCCACCACCACTGACGTCTGGCTGCCACTTCGCGTTTGTGCCTTGTGGCTCGAGTTGTCATCGGTACTCAACCTTCTCAAGCGTTCTGATGTCGAAGTTTTTGGCTGCACCGCGCTGCCATTCCTCTTGCGTGGCGTCTCGCGTGGTTTCTTTCTGCGAGCGACCACATCAACAGACTTCGCGAATCGCTGTTTGAGAAGCTCAGGGCGGTGCTCCACCTCAATCTCGTCGGTGTCGATCACGTAGCGGTCCGGCAGTGGTGCCGGTCCAACGAAACAGAGCGGATACTCTGCGAAGCGGAGTCGTCTCCTGCCGTCGAGGCAGACCACGGAGTTGTTCTTGCTCTGCTGCGCCGCAACACGGCACATGTTGCACACATCCACGCCTCCGTCGTACTCGCTGTGAAACACCGCAAACGTAATGACGCGGTCGCAGCCGTCGCACTGCACGCACTTTACGTCACTCCCCAACAGTGGCCGCTCTCCTGCATAGTGGGCATTGAGTGATCCATACTTCTCAAAAAGGGATTGGGCCGTCATCGCGCTGATGGCTTCGTGCAGATGTCATTGTTTTTGGCGGTGATGCGACGCGAGAGAAGATGGAGAGAGAGAGAGAGAGGGGGGGGGGAAAGGGGGGAAAAATGTGAGGCAGTGAAAAAGCGTGTGCGTGTGTTTGTGTTTGCAGCGCAACGGCAAGAAACACAGAGACGGAAAGAGGCGGTGCTCGAATGCGGTGATGAGAGGTGAGAACATAAAAAATAAGAATGGGGGGAGGAAGGGTCAATACGCAATGGCCGCTTTTAATCACAGACAGACAGACAGAGAAAGGAAGAGCAGAAAGAACGAAAAACAGCCCTGCAAGAAGTGAATAACTTCGCGCATTCATTGCAGCTGCAACCGCTGCTCCACCCTATCCAGCGTCTCGGCGTCCGCACGGGAAAGTTGCTGCTGCTCCATCGCCACGCGCAACCGCTCCAGCTGCCGCTGCTCCTCAGACACGGCGTGCTCCTGCATCTCTCCCTGCAGCTTCCTGACACGCTCAACCGTTTGGCTCAACTCCGAGTACTCATCCATCAGCGCTCGTTGTTGTTGCATCCGTTTCCCCTCCCGGGCCGCATGCTCACGCGCTGCACTCCCCTTCCGCTTCTGTATTGAAGCGAGTTTGCCCTTCAATCGCTTTTGGTGCCTCATGCACACCTGAAGCTCCTCCTCGATGCTACACCTGATTGCAATTGTGGAATCATTCGAACCGTCCCCCGTTCCTCGGCGGCGCAGCAGCTCGAGCTGCCATCTTACGTCATCCTTGATTTTCCGCACACCCGCAAGTTGGTCTTGAATTCGCGCCAGTGTCTCATGCTGCCGCTGCAGCACCGCCTCCATCACCTGCAGGTCCCGTGGAGGAGCCACGCCGTCGTTGCTACTGATGCTAGTACTGAATACTGCGGCAGGGATGAATTTGGACGCCACCGAGAGGTTTGTGGACACCGTCATATCGCCAACGCATCGTTGTGCAGCATCCCTCTGGCCTGCCGACTTGACGGATGCGCTGAAGGGAAAGTGACAACTGGTTGTCCCAGTCTTCAGCGGCGCCACAGATACGTCAGTCACGATAATTTGGAAGCAGGCGTATTGCTCGCCTGCACCAGTGAAGAGAGCCCCGGCGACGCCATCCCTCACAAGGGAGGCAAGCGTGGTCCGACAGTGCAGCAGCGGCAGTGTCGTCCACACCGCAGAGCCTTGGGGCGATTGCTCCGACTGCACCCTCACCAATCCGCCGACGCCGCTGCACGATAACTCCACGTAGAGAGAAGTTTCCTGCGGAGGGCGGGGCACCAGTGCCACACGCGCAGCATGTAGAGTGAGTGAGAGAAGCTTGTCCAGCTCGACGTGAAACGATATCTCACCCTTTGCACGGGAACCATCGCGAAGTGGCAGCACCGCCACAGAGTCACCAGCCACCGCTGTCAGAAGATCCTGCAGCTGCACGGAGGTCATGCCAACAAATTTGTCCCCATCACCACCACTGTAGCACTTCAACGCCATCTGCAACGCTGTGCTGTCCTCCGACCCGTCGTACTCGAAGCGGTGGCAGACAGACCATGACGGGGACGACTCCTCTAAGCATGCGTCAGAGAAAAACGTGCTGAGGCAGCAGCTCCCACGAAGGAAGTAGGGTGGTAGATAAGTAGTTATATCAATGTTGCGTGCGGTGAACTTTGAGAGCTGGACCAGGAAACATTCCGCAGATGGCGCAGTCATCCGCGATGGAAACCCGAAACTGGTCAAAACGCACATATACGCCGCGTAATGATGCATAAAAGGAGAGCAAGAGAGATAAATGGCAGGAAGGGGGGCGGGGAGGGCAATGACAAGGGGGGGTGGCAAGACAGTCGATGATGAGGGTGAGCAAGCGGCGCGAACAATTTTGCGTGCGTGCGTGCGTGCGTGCGTGCGTACGAGTGTGCACGTCATTTGTACTCCCTCCACTCCTCCGAAGCTTCCCCAAAAGGCATATCAAAGAAATGACTTTGATACCGAGCATATCTCCCTTAAGCACACTGGACACACCGTGCGCCCCACACTGCAGGAGGCACATAGAACCCGATGACCGCACGGAAGCATGATGACCAGTGGTACCGTCACGCTTTGGCATCCCACACATTGCACCATCACAATATTCGCGCTCTTATCCCCTTTTCGGCCCTCTGTGTTACCACCTGCTGCTGCTGCTGCTGCTGCTCCTACTGCTTCTTTTTCTTCTGGTATTAGTGCTAATGTACCGCCGCCCTCGGAATCCCGCATCGTTCGAGTGCGAAGGGCGCAAACCTCGCGATGTCCGTCCAGGAGTTCCGGTGCTATGATAAAATCACAGTGTGGGCACTTGAACTGCAGAATGGTATCACCGGAGACCAGGCACATGGCCGTCCGTGGACCACGACATAGAGGACAATTTTCCACCGCCTTGGCACATTCACCGCAGCACGAGACGTGACCGCAAGGGAGAAAGGCATACAAACGCTTTGCATCAAGGCACACGACGCACAACTGCTCAGAATCAATGTCCTCTTGTTCCTCTCCATCAGTGGCGAGTCCGGGAAGCGGTCGCGACCTCTGCATTCCCCGCCAGGCGTTGGCACGGCAAGTCTCGCGGTGCCCATCCAACAGCGCTAGGTCGAGCCGCATTCCGCATACATCACACACTTTCTGTTGTTGTCGTTGCTGCTGCTGCTGCTGTTGGTGCGGTTGCCAAGGCATGTGGCGCTCGAGAGGACTTGGAGGCGGTGGGGCCCTCCACCCGTGGTGCAGCCGTGACGCCCCTACGCCATCGAAGCAATCTGGGAAACGAGGACAGCAGCAGCAGCAGCAGTTCAACACATTGCCCATACACTAGTATTCACCCAGCTTCCAACAAAACTCCCCTGTGCCCTTCTTCCCTGAACTCTCTTTGCCCCCGTCCCTTTCAGCGTGTCCGAAGAACGTTCCCTGGGCGACACCCCGCCGGCAAAAATGGAGCAAGTAGTAGTTAGTAGACAGACAACGGAAGGAGACACCGCAAGAAAAAAGAATGCCGACATGCACCTCTACGATGCAAAACAGCACGTCGACCAAACGCATACGCAAACCTCTTCTTCTTCTTCTTCTTCTTCTTCTCTCACTCATCGAACTCATGACAAACTGATATGCAAACGCCGACACACGCACACATGCGATGCCGCTTACTTATACATTAGAGCACAATGCGCCTTTATCTCCACCACCTCTTTCCGTAATTCTTCCAGGATTCGGCGTAAAGCCACAAGGCGTCTTTTTGCGGCACTCACCTTCACACGCATGCCGTCCTCCGCCGCCCGGCACACACGCGCGTCACCGCCGCGCAGACCGTCCAGGTACGTTTGCAGGAGGCTTCCATCCGTCTCTGCGGCAATCCTGCGCGCCGTTGTCGCACGAGCGGTGAATGCAGAGGTCGTCATCACCTCACTACGCAAGAACTCCCGTTCGACAAGCAACAGCTCCCGCTCTAGACGCAGCTGCAGCTCCTGCCCCGTCATGCAGCCTTCCTCCATTTTTACACTAGAGATTCTCACGGTGTTGGGGGGGGGGGGGGGGGGGGATATTTCAAAAGGACACACAAAAACCCACACACAAAAAAAAAGGTGTGTGTAGATGTGCGTGTGAGGGGTTTGGAGCTGCGGAGAGAAACCAGGATGGCGCACGCATCACGACGGCTGCTGACAGCGCCACCAGCATTATTGTTGCCATTGCGCCACTGGCAAACGGCAGCACAGCAACATACACACTGACACTCACACACACACACACACACAGACTGGGACAGAGAGGTGCGTAAAGACGACCACGCGCGACGATACTGAGAGGAAGAGACAAAAGGGGGGTGGGGATATATGTCATAAGGACACACACACACACACAGACAAAAAAAAAGGGGGGAAAACAGCATGTAAGCAGGTAAACAAAAAAAAAAAAGAATTTAAAACAGTCCAACATGGAGCGCATACACAACGGCTTCAGACTTGAATTCGGTTTGGAATGCACCGCGCCAGCTCCAAACCCCCACCCCACGAAACACAGTCCGCTTCATCCACACACACACATCCACACACACACACACAGCAGAACAACAACAACAAAAAGGAAACAACAACGGGAGCCAGCTTACGCTCGTCCCCCATGCATGTGTTTCTCCCCACTTACTCTAAAAAAAAAAAAAAAATAATAATAATAATAATAATAATAATAATAATGCATTGCAAAGGCAGAAATAACGGGATTGGTGCGTTGTTACCATCAACACCCTCACCGTCATTACTACTTGTAATAACGCAGCGGAACAAAACGCGGCTTGACAATTTCACCAGGAACGAGCCTCCCCCGGACATCGAGCTCCACCTGATGCCCGATCTTCGCCTTCTTGCGGTCCACGTAGCCAAGTGCGATGTTGCGCGAGAGTGTTGGCGACGGCACGCCGCTCGTCACCACACCGACTACATGTCCGTCAGCGAGAATCGGCATCCCGGTGCGCGCGACCGGCCCCTTGGCCACAGAAGTGATCCCCACGCGCACCCGAGGAACAAGTTCCTCCGCGCGCTCCATGATCGTCTTGAGGCGCTCATGGCCAATGAAACCCCCCTCCAACATGCGACGCTGTGGGATACACCACATGAATCGCGCAGCCACCGGATTGATGTCCTCTGATAGCTCCTGCGAGTAAAGGTTGAGCCCCGCCTCCGTCCTAAGGGTGTCGCGTGCACCGAGGCCGGCCATCGCCACCTCAGGATTTTGTAGAAGGAGCTCAACGAACGGCACGGCGTCCCCCGGATTCATGACTATGTCAAAGCCGTCCTCGCCCGAGTAGCCACAGCGCATCACACTGACGTTTATTCCATTGATATAAACGCTTCGGCGGCAGGACATGAATTTCATCTTGTTCAGGTCCTCCACGAATGGCGCAATCACCGCCGCCGCTTTAGGACCTTGGAGCGACACCATTGCGTGCTCCGGCTCAACAAGGGCGACGTCGCCACCAAATTCCGCGAGCTGCGCACGCAGATGATTCATAATCTTCTCCTTGGAACCCGCGTTGACCACACCGAAGAGGTGACCAGTGTATTTGGCCACGATGCAGTCATCCTTCACACCACCCGACTCGTTTAAGAACATTGTCAGCGCTGCCCGGCCCTCCTGCAGATCCAACATACCGCTCGGCGTCACCCACTCAAAAAAACGTTCGCGGTCCGCACCGTGCACTTCGAAGAAGCCGACGTGCGATAAATCAAAGAGACCAGCTGCACGGCGCGTGTGAAGGTGTTCCTGCAGGGCACCAAGTGGGTATTGAATGGGCATATCGTAACCAGCAAACGGACCCATGCGGGCCTTTCGGCTCACGTGGAAACTGTGCAGTACAGTGCGGCGCAACAAATCCGACATGGGCGCAAGCCACGCACTAACAAGTGCAAGAAGTGGAGAAAGAGAAAGAGAAAAGAAAAATTTAAAGAAGTGTGGTAGTCGAGAGAAGAAAAAAAAAGTGGGGGGAGAAGAATAGAAAGAGCAAACAAACAAAAGGCAGACGCACTCCTCCTCCTCCTCCTGCAGCGATACACACCCATCGCCCTCAGTGTTCTAATTTATTCGAGAAGCCGTACTTGCTCAAGATCGCCATCTTACGTCGTTCCAGCTCCTCGGGAGACAACAGCGACGTGGCGGCGCTCGCCACCCCATCGGCACCCTCCACTTTCTTCTCGCCATCGACATCGCCGTGGCTGCTGATTCTGTTCGATACGATATGATGAAACGTTGGTGTTGTAGTAGTCACAGAAGCAGAAGTAAAGGCAGCAGTTGCGTTTGTCGTGGAGGCATCAGGATGGATGGCAGTGCTGGGGAGACCAGCCGACGCCATGAGAGACGGTGGCGGCCCCTCCATTAAGAGCGATTCCCCGATACGCCCAACGAAGCAGCGCAATGTATCCACCTCCACCGCGATGGCATCACGCAGCATAGCGACTTCGGCCTTCGCCTTCGCCAGCTCTGTCCCTGCTGCCCGCTGCGATACCTGAGCCGCGACAAGAGCTGCTTCTAGACGTTCCGCCTCCCGTTCCCGCCTTGCAAGCTCCTGCCGAAGCGTCGCGACTTCTTCACTGAGCTCCCCAAGGGCTGCCTCCAGCGAATCACGCGTGCGCTGCAAGCTTGACACATTCGTCATAACCTGCTGTAGTGCCTCCTGCACCCCTGCCGACGGCGTCAGATCAGCAGCATTTGCGGTTTGTCTCTGCAGTGAGGATATCATGTCGCGCACTCGCTCATGCAACATGCGCGCGATCGACTCCCGCCGTGAGCAGCGTTCTTCTACAAGGCGCATCTTAGTGGAGAGTGCCGCCTCCTTGGCTTCCGCCCGCAGCCGCTGCTCATCGAGTTTCACATCCATTGCACGCTGCATTTCTTGCACATTCAACTCAGCATCCTGCCGCGCAGAGAGCATCTGTTCGTACAGTTCCTGCTGCCTATCCCGGTACGCAATCAGCGCAGCGCTGGCAGTCTGAACGCGCGACTGGAGAATCTGAACAACGGCAACTAGACGCCGAACCTCTCGGTGAACAGGGGAATCTGCAGAACTGTGTACCTCCACAGCCGCGGTAACCTGCGCACAGATGGCGTCGCACGTATCAGAATCAATTATGCATGACGGAGCCTCCAACCCGTCTGCAAGCGGAACGGCGTACCAGTCCTTGTGCTGTCGCTGCGGCAGGAGCGGCGGACTGCAGTACTGGCTGCGGTGGCGTAGAAACTTATTCGTCTCCTTGAGTCTCTCCATTTGCAGTTGAAGCCGGCGTCCATTCCCCCGTGCATCACCGCTGCCGCCGCCGTCATCATTCTCCTTTTCTTCACGCCCACGAAGTTGCTCCACTTCGTGTCCAAGCTCCGTAACCTGCGACAAGAGCGTTTTCAGGCGCAAGGAAACCGCGTCACGCACGGCCTGCGGCTGCGTCTCAAGTGACGAGGTGACAGTATCCAAAAAGACGCTCTCCTCCGATCCGCCAGGGAGGGTCGCAGCTGAGCAAATGGCATGAATTTTCTTCGCGAACGCGTCGTGCCGATCCCGCTGCTCTAAGAGTGCGCTGCGCAACTCCTGCACGGTGCGTCTTGCTTCCCCTAGCTCGCGCTCCATGACCCTCACTTTACCCTCAAGGGCGAGGACCTCAGCACTTTTGTCTCTGCCACCGCCGCCGCCGCCGCTGCTGGAGGAAGGGAGGGAAGAGGAAAAACCCACGCCTCCAGCCTCATCAAGGAAGCACGCGTACTCCTCGTGCATCTCCAGAAAAAATTGTTCCATCTCGTGGTCCCGCTCGAGGCGCACCAGTGCCATCTGCACCTCGAACTGCTCTCTCATGCGCGCCACCTCACTCACTACAAGGCCCCGTTGCTGCGCCAGCATCAACTGTGATGTGGCCCGTACATGGTCCAGTTCTGCCTGAAGCTGAGCGTTGCGTACCCGAAAACTGTGCAGCTTTGGCTCATTATCTAGTACACCCTTCCCTTCATTCCCGGTAGTCTTTTCCATGCATTCATTTGCATTACCAGTAATGACCGATGAGGACACCGTGGACACTGCGGGAGGAGGAGGTGGAGGTGGATCCGCGCTACAAGTGGAAGAACGACGACCACCACCAGCAACAGCAACACCAACAGCGACGGTAGCAGCATGTGTGTCTTGCACCTTTTCAGTCTCGCCTGCTACTGCTGGAACCTTCCCAACGCAGAGGAGGCTCTGTGATGACTGGAGAAACTCGGCGATGCCAGGGTCAATAGGGTTTGAAAAGTCTACAGAAAAATCCGAATCGTGCGAAAGTTTGGCCAAGAAGTAGAAAAGCACCAGCATGTTGAAACAGTACCGCGCATGGCCGGCTGCCAGAGCGCGACGATCACACAGGTGCAGCGGTAGCCGGCGCCACTCCATTATCTTCCGCAGTGCATCCCAATTCATCGCCGCATCATTTGGCCCACGCCGCAAGGCACGCGTTTCACCCCCCGGTAGGAACACATGATGTGCCAGCGCCAGCAGCACTGCACCATCGCGCAGGTCAGCGTATTTGTCGCAAGGGTGCACACCACTTGTCTCCGCCGCCCATGCGAGGAGTTCTCTTTTCCCCAGTGGTCGTGTTGATGACGCTGATGATGGCAGTGGTGGCATGTCCACCGAACACACCCTCATAAAATCAAAAAAAAAAAAAGGAAGTTGGCGGAAGGAGAAGTGTCGCAGCGCATACGCGCATATAGAGGTAGACGGACACACAGACACACACACACAAAAAAAAAAGAGGGTGAGAGCAGGAAAGAGACGAAATGGTGCATGAGAGAGAGAGAGAGAGAGCACGTAAAAATGGGTATTATGCGTTGCCGAGAAGCACAGCAAGAACTACAAGAGAATAGCGCAACAAGCAAATAAAGCACACACCTATAACAGATAGAATAAGCGAGAGAGCTGTTAATGACAGCGGCAAACGGCTTAAAAGGGTTGCGTACGTGTGTGTGCGTACACGGAACGACAGACGGAAGGGGGGGGGGGGGGGGGTTTAGTGGCGAAACATTAACGAGGAAGAAGAGAAAGAAGGACCAGAATGGTGCTTGTAGTGCCTACAGTACAATGAGAGGGACATAACTCGGAGCGAATGACCGCACCGTTTCAATGACCCTTCGCATTGCTGCCTTGTACTGCTGCACGAGCGCATCATCCTCCATTGCCTCCTCCTTGATGACGCCATTCTCCCAGAGCTGCACCCTCATGCTGCCGCCCTCAGCAAAGTGGTAGAGTCCACGGCCATGCTTCACGTCATTTCTGTAGGTGCCGACAAAATATTCCGTCTCCTGTGGGTTGAAGAAGTAGATGCCGACGCCGTTCATCTTGCCGTCACGCCAATGACCAACGTATTTCTTCCCGCTACGACCAATCACGTAGACGCCCCAGCCGCTGTGCTTATTCTGCTCAAACTGCCCCTCGTAGCTGTCACCCTCGGGGTGCACCCAGCGACCGACGCCATGTTTCTTTGTGCCGTGGTACTGCCCCGTGTAGGTTGCTCCAGATGAAAAATTAAACGTCCGCACCTCCGACGACGGCCGCTCACCAAGCTCCGTTGGTGCAACGCCACGCACCGCATTGGTGATCTCCTCTACCTTCATCTCACACTCCACCCGCTGCAGTGGCGTTGCCTCGTCTTCACTTTGCAGCACGCCGTGTTCCCACATCTGTAACGTGACGATACCATTCTCGTAGGAGTAGAAACCTCTGCCATGTTTCTTGTCGTGCGCGTAGCCGCCAACATAGTACGTCCAAAGGTCAGGAGTGAAGTAGTACACACCCTCACCATGCATCTCACCACCCTCCCACTGGCCCATGTAACACTTGCCAGACTCGGTGAAGCGATAAATACCGAGTCCCTCCTGCTTGTTGTTGACGTACTCGCCCTCGTACGTCTCGCCGCCTGGGTGATGCCAGTGACCGCGGCCGTGGCGCTTCGCATTGTTGAAGGTGCCCTTGTAAACAGCACCCGAGCGGTACGTGTAACTCTGCTGCAACACAGGGCTCGTGTTTGACATGTTTATTAATATAATACTATATATATATATATATATATATATATATATAGTCCGTCTGTCTGATTGTCTCTCTGCGTGTGTGTGTGTGTGTGTGTGTCGCGCTATTCTTAATTTATTGTTCTTGTGGGTATTTCCCTGAGCTCCGCCTAAAGACGACGACACCACACCACCACACCGGGAAAAAGAGGCGGGGGGAAGGGAAGAGAAAACAAAAGCACGGCGAAGCAAAGGGGTGCATGTGTTCCGTACACAAATCGACACGTGTGCGCCCACCCGACCAGGAGGAGGAGGAGGAGGAGGCCAGTTGCACGTCACTTCGACTGGCCTCCCGATGATGCATTTACCTCCACCATTTCTATTCATCCCCGGGGATGCTAATAATAATAGTGAAGGAAAACAAACAAAAGATAAAATAAATGCTAAAGAAAGCGGTGCAGCAACGTCTGCCCTACTTGGCGAGCTCGCTGGCATCCTTCACCTCGTACGTCCCCGAGACAACAAAGCACTGCGACTGCATGGATGCCTGCACCTTTGGCTTGTCGAAGAAGAAGACAGAACCGTCTTGGCGGTAGAAGATGGCCTCATCTGTGTCGTTGAATGGGGTCACACCGAGGCGCTTCAGCACACCCTGGACCTTCTTGTCATCGCCGGTGTTTCGGTGTGCGGCCTTTACCGTGCGGCGGACCGACCCACGGCCACCGGTGCGAACAAACTCTGCCCGCTTGCGGAGCAGTTCTTGCGTGATAGCTGGCATAACTTGCAGCGGAACAGACGCGCTACAGGTTTATGTGGCCATGATTGTTTAGAGGAGGAAGGAAGAAAGAAGACATGCGTGCACTATACGACAGAGAGAAGAATCGATTGGTGCAACTGCACGCAGGAGCCACACACCCCACCACCCTCTCTGCCCTGCTCGAGCGCGCCCGGGGACATGATCAAATCACGGGACACGTCACGGAATGCAATAAAACAACTAAAAAAAAAGAAAAAAATGAGGAAAAGAAATTATAGACGTTGCTTGGCTTTCTTCACGAGCGCTAGTAGATGCGCTGCGGCTTCCCCATTGTCGACTTGATGTAC
>JASANX010000958.1:0-61080 GCA_030849745.1 Trypanosoma scelopori | reverse complement strand
GATCTGGGAAGTCACTGACGACAGAATTCTTTTCACACCACACAATGGCTGTATGTCGGCGAACTCGTTCAGTACGGTGGTTGACACTTTTCTGAAGAATGCCATCAGTTTTATGCAGGGGAAAGCGTTTGACGGCTACCAGCCCAATCTGGATGCAGGTTACTGAGAGGTTGCTCTCTCTTTGCGTGTAGTAGACGTTTGTGCTGATACCCTCAGCGGCATCGGATTCGGCGTCGGGGGAGGGCTTGCAGTCGTGCTGTACATGCGGGTGAACAGTTTAGGTGGTGAAATGTGCACTTTTTTTTTTTGGCTGAACACGCGGATCTGCTTTTCGCTCATTCGGGCTATTTGCTGCTTTTTTGTTGTTGAGGTTTGCACGTGTCCTCCGTGCTAAAACGGATAGGTTGGCGCAAAGGCAAAGGAAAAAAAAAAATTGGTCATTGGCAGATACATAGTCTCACATAATGTTGAAGGGAAGAGGAAGAAGAACGATAGTAATAAGTGAAGTAATTATTATGTTTCATTTTGATCGCCGCCTCTTTTTTTTTTTTGGGGGGGGGTGGAGGTGGAGGTGGAGGTGGTCTGTTTTTTGTGGGGCATTATGCCCCCTTGTTTTTCGGTCTCATCAGTGGACTCGTCACCAGGTAGCACCGCTCTGTGCGGAGGGGAGGGAGGGGGGTAGTGATTTTTTTGCCTTTGCTCCTGGTTGTTTCTCTGTGTCTGTGTGTGTGTGTGTGTGTGTGTGTCTCATTACTTTCTGCCGGCGGGAATTGTTGCGGTGTGACCGCCTCTCAATGGACCTCTGTGCAATGGGCGAAAGGGTGGGAAACGGGGGTTTCTTCTTTGTTTGCGTGTGTGTGTGTGTGTGTGTGTGTATAGATAGGGTGGCAGGATGAGACGTGGTATTGGCGTTGCTCATGTGCAAAAGACAAAGGAGACGAAGCAGCAGATGATGAATTTGGGGGCGCAGATTACCGCAGAACGTGTGGGGCAGATAGCGGATCAGCTCGAGGGTCTGGAGGCGCAGTTGCGCTCCCTTTCGAAAAAGTACAAGGATCAGATCAAGCAAGATCCAGTCGTTCGTGCACGCTTTCGGCAGCTGGCGGACTCTCTCGGCGTAGATCTCATCTCCTCCAAGAAGAACGTGTTCGCCGTGGTGTTGGGGCTTGGTGATTTTTACTACGGTCTTGCCGGTAGGGTGGTCGAGGCATGCATGAGGGAGCGGAGGTTCTGCGGCTCGTTCGTCTCGCTTCAACGAATCGTTCGGATCATGAAGAAGCAGTACGAGGCGGCCGGAAGAAGCGGTGAGGGCAGCGTTATCACGGAGGGGGATGTCTGTTTGGCCCTTGACAAGCTGCATGTGCTGGGAGACGGCTACAATGTTGTGAAGCTCAATGGCGCGAGTTATATTCAGACCACCCCTGACGGAAGCCGCAGTGTGGACGATGTGCCCTTGCTTGATTTCGTTCTTGGAGAGCGGGCGCAGCGGATTGCCGCATACCGCACCACCCACGCTAAAGGTGTGCCAACAGCAGCGGGCGGTGTCCCATTACACTCAAAACATTTTCGTGTCGGTGCCTCACGTGTGCCTGGTATCGGTGTCCCAGGACCTGACACGAATGAAGGCGAGACTATCATGGACAAGGACAATGCCGATGTCCCACTGGAGTTTCAGTGTGTGGCGCTCACGCAAAAACAAATAGAGTCACGTCTAGGGTGGCAAGCGCACCGCGTGCAAGCGGTGTTGGAGCGGATGGTGCAAAACGGATCGGTGTGGATTTCGCACTCCGAAGAGGCCTTGAGCGCGACGGTGATAAGCGGCGTTGACGAGGGAAGGAAGTTGCCACAACCGACAAGGAAGACGACGACGATGATGATGCCAGCTGCAGAGTCGGGGGCCCAGCCCGAGACACTCTACTGGTTCGTTGGCCTCGCACTGCAAGACGAATTTCAAGTGTAGGGTACGTGATGGGTGGAAGGGAAGACGCATTTTCAGACAAGTAGTACCTCTTCTTTTTTCTCCAGGCAGTGAACGCGGTCTCTGCTGTAACATTCTGGACTGCTGAGCGGGGTGCGTAGTCATTCGTGAGTGGCTCACATTCCCTTGTTGTGCCCCTATACCACCAGGCTGCGTGCCACTCTTTGCTCGACAGGGATGAGAAACATGGGTGTTTGATTTTCGCTTTTTTTTTTTTTTTCTATTATTCCTCCTGTTGTTTTTGTTGCTGTTGCGCGAGAGGCTGCTGACAAGATTTTTCTTTTTTTTTGCTGCTGCCTTTTTGCTATTGTTGTTGTTCTTTTTTTTTTCAACACATGTATATATATATATATATATATGTGCGCGTTTGATTCTCCCCACACTCACGATCACCGCAAGCACAAGACCATGAGCCTCTCTATCTCTTTCTGTCTGTGTGTCTCTGACTGAATTGCTTATGTCTGCTCTGCATAGCTGTCGATGTCAGAAAGTAGAAGACGTCACTGAAGGTGTTAATTTGGAGTACTAAGGAGACAAACAACAACAACAACAACAACAACAACAACAACAACAACAAAAAGGGGGGTGGTGGTGGTGGTGGGTGGGCGGGTTTTTGGGGGGGGAGGGGGGAGGGGGAGAAGAGGGACGAAAGAAGTCCATAATTTCGGTGGTATAGTGGCGTTGTTTGTGTGAGCGTGTCTGCATTTCAGTTATGTTTGACAAACTTGTGGCAGGCCTTGTCACGACTCACCTTGGAAAGTACTTTGAGAACGTCAACAAGGAGCAGGTGCAGGTATCGCTCTGGGGTGGGTATGTGCAGCTGAAGAACCTGCGCTTCCGAAAAGACGCCCTGCGTGCGTGGGATACTGCCGTCTGTGTGAAGGAGGGTTCTATTGATGAATTTACCGTTGTCATTCCTTGGACTCGGCTGCAGTCCGAGTGTGTTGTGGTGACGGTAAAGAGGGTTCGAGTGGTGCTGCAGCAAAAATTGTTTGCAGGATACGACCCGGTACGTGAGAAGGAAGAGGCGTATGAGCGGAGACAACATCAGCTCCGTGCTTTCGATGTGCTTCTTCAACAAGAGGAGTTGGCGAGTGAGGGGGGCGACACTCCGCTGGGGAGCAGCAGCACACTCCTAATGGAGGGAGGAGAAGAGGCAGCAGCACGCGTAGAGGCGCAAAAAGACGCGACGTTTTCTGCTCGCTTAAAGGCCAATATACTAAACAATATTCAACTGGCATTGGAGGACGTTATTGTGCGGTACGAAGGCGCTTACTGTTGCGGGAAAAATGCCGCAGGGGGCGGGGTGTCGTACGAGGACCGCAATTTTCACTCCTGTTCAGTGGCGTTGGATCGCTTTCAGACGCATGCGTGCGATGAAAACTACAGGCCACATTTCACAGCAGCGAGGGAACGCGTCTTGTACAAGCGAGTGCTACTAGAAGGCATGCGTATTCTCCTCGACGAAAATGTCGATGGAATTGCTCAAATAATGGAAACTCCACTTGATGCGATGGATAAGTCATCAGGGCACGTGAATTCATCATCATCATCATCGCTGGAGCCATCCACTATGTGGAGGCGTCATTGCATTGTATCCCCTCTTGGTGCCGTGGCCCGTGTGCAATATCAGCCGGTGCCGTACCGTGCGGACCTTCCAACAGCTCGTGTGGATTTGCACGTGGACGACCTCCGGACTACTTTAAGCCTTGAACAGTGCCGGATTCTATGTACTTTGTGGCGTGAGGTGTGCGATGGGGAAGAGTACAACACAGTGCGACGCTTCCGTCCTGTAGGTGAAGGAAAGCGTCGACCCACAGATGATGCGCGGGCTTGGTGGAACTATGCAATCCTGGTTACACTGCACCGGGTCCGGCGTATTCGCGAGCGTCGTGTGTTTGTATGGGAGTCTTTCAAACGTACAAAGGCAGCGAGGGAGGAATATATGATGCTCTTCCAGCGTGCCCAGCGAGAAGTCGTGGGCGCAAATTGGCTTGTCGCACTAACACAGGAGGAGATACGACGAATGCAGGAGCTGGAGATGGACCTGCCGATGGAGTCTATCAAACTAGCACGTCGTCTCGCATATCACCGAACGCGCTTGGAGCGACAGCATCAAAATACGGTATTGGAAACGCGGCAAAGGCAGCGACAGCAGCAGAGGCAGAAGCACGGAGGAGGAGTAGGAGTAGGAGGTGGGGAGTTTGGAAGAGCGTCGGACCCAGACTCTTCCCCCATGTCGGCTGTGAGAGGCGAAGGTGCGAGCCGCTGGAGTTGGGCAATGTTTTCACGGTTTTGGCGCGCCGAAGATAGTGCATGCGATATGATCCATGAGGATAATCCTGAGGTCCGAGCCGAGGTTGAAGAAACGCTTCGGCTTGTGCATGCTGATCGCTGGACGGCGGCACAGCGTCTGGTCATCGCGAATGAGTTTGGCATCCCGGAGCACGAGGTGGACGACCTCGCTGAGGCTGGCAACAATTCAAGTAAAATGCCCTTGGGAACCCGGTGTCAAGTAGACCTTTCTGTGCATCTACTTGGATTTACGTTCTGTAGCAGTGACGGCGGGGTTGGTGCGGCGTTTGTGACATTGGAGATGCGGGGGCTAACTTCTGAATTTACACGTGCCGCCAATCGATGCTTTGGACTTGTAATCCACGTGGACGGCTGCTCTATTCTCTCGCATCAGCCGGAGAGCGAGATGAAGGTGGGTGTGGTAACGAATGGGGAGAGGGTGCCTCCTGCAGTGGAGATTCTCCGTGTAGAATCGGGGTGCAGAGCGGCACCTGACGGGGCAGCAACAGAAGAAGAAGAAGAAGATGATGAAGATGATGATGATGGTGATGAAGCGTGTGGTAGGCGTGAAACAGCGATGTCGCTTTCGTTGAAACGACTTCATTCCAGCACCTGCACAGAGTATGACAGCACCATTACGCTGGCCCCGTACAAACTTCGCATGTATTGCGGCCCGGTGGTTTGTAACTTGAATATCCCATTTCTTCGAGCTTTTCTTGACTTTATGCTGAATCCCAGCCTCTTTCCTAAGTGCCCAACACTGTTCTCATTGTCTCCGGAGATGGGGAGGACAGCGACCGCTGCGCCAACAACCGGTGTGAGGGGAAAGTGGCGCGAAGGGTCAGATCCAAAGGCACAGCGTATGGCGTTGATGATGGCGGTGGAGCGGGAGCTCTTGTGCGACTGGAAGTTGGTGTTCTGTGGCCTCCGTGTTGTCGTTTCCGCCACTACCACTACTACTACTAATAATAATACTACTAATACTACTAACACCATGATTCCAGGAGAGGTCAGAAAGGGCGATGATGAGCAAGAGGCAAGTCGCATCTCAGTGCAGCATATGGTGGTGATGAATGAGTCTGCGAAGAAAATAGAGAGGCGGCGTCGCATCCAGCGGGTAACCGGGTTTGGCGATGACCCGTGCGACTGGGTGAATACCGTGCACGTGTCCGTTGAAGGGGTGACGGTCGACAGTCTTGTGATGGCACCGCGAGAGGGGTTAACTCATGCCGCAAATGACAACCCCAGGCGGCAGTGGGATTGCATCGCCGCTCTTCCTGGCCTCAAAATGCTCCTCCGCAAGAGCATCTTGACACGCCGATCTCCAGGCGTTGCATTGATGTCCGTATCCATTGAAATGGAGCACCCGGTGCGCCTTTTCTGTTCGCAGCAAAATCTCTTTATTGTCTGTAGTTTGGTGTCGCATATTACGGATCTTTTCCAGACAGGGCGGGAGTGGATGGCTACTTCCGAGACATCATCGTCTGACGGCACTGTGGTGTTCCTTGCCCATGTGTGTGTGGTGGACGATAGGTACCTTGTCGAACATGAGCCTTTGGCGCGGCCGGCACAGGAATTGTTGTACTCTGCATGTGCGCAGGCACCCGATGTGCTGGAGATCTCCCGGCGTGTTGAAGTGGCGCTGGGAAGGCTAACAATCTACCACGCTGTACGATCAGCCCTTCCTAGTCATTTCTTCGAGCTGTACCGCCCGCACCTACACATTGTACACGATGCCGAAGTGGTGAGCGTATTCATAGAGAGTGGTGGCTCCCCGCACAGCTGTCGCAGCGGTGTGCTGGAAGCGGAGCGGGTGCTCTTTGTGAAATTCAAATTCCCGCAGATCGAGAGCATCACGTTGCTGGAGGCTGTTATTGAGGAATGGTGTCAGCAGCACGATGGCGGGGCTTGGGAAGACGCGGTGGCAGAAGTAAGGAGGGCGTTTTTGGTCGTGCAGTCGGCCTCCCGCACACGCCCGTGTCGTCATGTTCGTCTTCGGTACACCAATGAGGAAATGGCGCAGCGCTTCGTCGATGCGCTCGATGCCCATGCGGTCAGTCACCGTATTTTTGGAATTCCACCTGATCTCGCATCAGAGGAAGAAACGGGAGACGAACAAAAAGAAGTAGTGGAGGAGGATTCACGCATGCTTACTCTTGAGGTAAGATCTCCAAAATTCATCTTGCTTCTCCCGGATGAGACGGTAGTGCGTAGTGGGAATGTTACCACTGCACCACCATTGCTGGTGCATGAATTAGTCATGACTTCAGTGAAGCTTTCGTATGAACAGCACACAAAAAAGAAGGTCTTCGACATTTCCGCGTGCAGCTTCACAGTGCTGGCGCATGCAGTTTCTGAGCCAGTGGTGGATGTAGGGGTGGCAGATTCCGCTTCTTATGCAGATCCGGCGATCAACGTGTGTTTCCAGATGAAGAAGCGGCAAGTCCCCCATGCAGCACCAAAGCAAATTGATATCACCGTCTCTTCCAGCGTCCGGATCGCGTTCTCGAGCAAGCTTCTGGATGTCGTTGAGATGCTCTGGGATCTCGCGGGTATCTTGACGAATCAGGCGTTTGTTTGCGTGGTAAGCTACTGTCATCCGTGGAGCGATGAGCCAGCACTAGCGATAGAAGGGGATTGGCGGTGCAGCACTGCTGGAGGGCTGCTCCAACTGCATATCATATCCATCTCCATGAAGCATCTCGTCTTATCCCTCTACTACCCATCTGACGGGTTTGATTCTGCACTCACTGTCCCCACTGGGATGGGTGGCGATGATAATGATGATGGTGGTGGTGTGGGTGTGGGTGACGTGGAATGTGGTCGCAAGCCGCTGGCAGTGGTGGAGGGCTCTCAAGTGACTGTCCGCTGGAGCAACACACGCGGCAACAACGAAACATGTTGTGTGATGCAGGATCCCCATGTGACGGTCGTGCATCTTCCCTCCGCTGAGTACTGCCAGATGGTGCGACCCGCATGCCGTGACGCCAAAGAAGCGGGGCATGCTCCTTCTCCCTGCCGTTCAAACATTTCTCTGTCATTCGTCATCCACCGCGAACTACCCATGCTGTCAACATCTGACTACATCGGCAACGGAGGTGCCGCGGGGTACCGTTACACGCAGTTTCTCACGATCGCTGGGGCCCACGTGGACGTTGTCTACCGGCACCTACAGCTCTGGAGTCTTATCGAGGTCTGCACCCGTGGTGTTATTTCCCGTGCAACATCATTGGTCTGCAGACGACCGTACATTCCAGCGATGTCAACACCGCGCTGGCCAGCGTCAAATGACTCTCCTGCGCCCTTCTCGTGGTGTTTACTAAATAAAACTTTGGATTTCACGCAGGTGCAGTTCACCCTTCCTCATGGGGATCGCACGCACCATGCGGTGCAGTTGTGGGGAAAGGCAGAGCGCGTTCGCTTCTACGATGAGCTCGTCATAAAAAAGGGGAACCCGGGATCGTCAATCAAAAACCACTGCGTCCAGCATATATCAACACTGCTGCTGATGGGACTGGAAGTTTATGGACTTCCGTGCAAGGGTGACACTCTCGCTCCTCCCCGTCACTCTTCTTGTTCATCATCATCATCATCATCATCATTATCAAAAAGAGTGACGCTGCTCAGCAGCACCAACTTTCGCCTGGATCTCTCGCATGAGCTCTTCCGCGCTGGCGGCTGGCCGGGGCAGCGTCCACGCTGCTTCTGCTTGTGCCTTTCGGACCCCGTCATCTTTCAGGGCTCCACACATCACCTCGCCGTCCTCCTCGAGTGGCTGGATGCCAACTATTTCCGCACGCCATGGAACGCACATTTTTTGCCCAAGGCGGCTGCCGTCGACCCTTTTCTTGTGGCTGCTGGAAACCCCAGCGAGTCCACTCTGTGGACAGTTCTCGCGCACTATCTCTGCCTTCGCATGATGGATCCGGCTCAGGACTACAGCTGTGTGGCGGACAGAGCGTCTTTCTCGATGTTTGAACGTGCTGCCATTGATATTGCGGTCGTCATGGAGTGTTTTTCTGTTGATCTTCACTGGGGAACGAATGGTGCCTTCATGATACATTGCAGCATCGGAGAACTTTCTGTTTGGCAGCTTGGGCATCACGTGCAGCGTTTTGCTATGCTTCTCCGCCATCCAAGTGAGATTGTTCACGAATCCTTTCGATTCATCTGGCTGCAGCACGATACAACGGTGTCTCCATCTCAGACTGTTGCCCGTGCTGATTGTGGTGGTGTTGGTGGTGGTGGTGAAGAGGAGGAGGAGGAGGAGGAGGAGGAGGAGGACGACGACGACGACGAAGGCCATAGTGACCGTAACAAACCCACGCAAGTTGCGCTGCGAGTCGCATACGAGGTGAATATGGAGGATGGGGTGATGGTGGTGTCTAGCTGCATCACAGTTGACAGGATTGACGTAACGCTCGTGCCGTCCTTTTTGTACGACTTGAGAGACTCTATTCTTAGCCTGCGCGTTCAAAATGCATTTGCTGGGATTCTGCACCGGGAACCTCACGTGGTTGGCGTTCTTCCACACCCACCGAACCCCGAACTTCAGAGGTGCAACGAATACCGCTGTTTTTCACTTCGGCTACTAAATCTCACGCTCCCGCGTTTTTTTCATTTCCGTCAGCAAGTTGTGCCGCTTTTTTTGGCGTCTGTCCTGGGGACTCTGTGTGAGTACAGAGCCTCCTGCTCAGGACATTGTGTGGGTCAGGAATGGTCTCTTTCTGTGGACCGCATTGGTAGAAACGGTGTTGTTGTTGCTCTTGCAGGAAATGATATATCAGATGGAAATTTGACGTTGCGTCCTATCGTGGTCCCACCTTTGGTGCAGCAGCAGCAGCAGCAGCAGCAGCAGCAGTCCGAGAAAACGTGTTCAACTGCCTCTGCAGACGAGAGTCTTGAGAAGCTTCTGGTGGCAACGAAAATGGCGTCTGGTAGCCTTGAGGGGTATTTTGCCTCGGTGTGGATTGTTCTTCCGCTTAAGCGGGATATTTATGCCCTCCATGACGTCCTTGTCAAGGGCGGGTACGCTGAACTCTTGTGGTTAACAGTTTTTTTTGAGGAACGCTGGGCATGGCGTAATGGCATCTTGCGCTGCAGTGGGCGTGATGCGCCATTTCCTCTTCGCATTGCGATTCATCCACTCTGTATAGCGGTGCTGGAACATGAATCTGTTGTTGCCTGCAACCCAGGGCTTGGGCGTGGTGTGGTGTGCAGCCTTGGAAAGACCACAATCACCAGTGATGTTCATAATCCTGATATGCTGCATTTTTCACTCAGCGGTGTGAACGTCAAGTCTCTGGGAGAAGACTCCCATTACGTTGTGAAGCCCCTGGTCATCCAGATCTCCATACTGTCCTGTCGTGGCGAGACGTTGGAGCTCCAGATGCAGATTGATGCGATCAACATACACGTGGAGCAATCGCTCTATGAGCTGATGCTGCACAGCGTTGTTCGCCACTTCGTGGTGACAGAGGCGGAGTTGCTGGAGATGGCTGCCGCAGCGGAGGCAGGGATAGATGCGCGGGAGCATAGCTTGCTCCTCCTTAACCCTGATTGCATCAACCTCCCATTGGGCGGCGTGGGCGTCACCACTTCTGCTACTGCTGCGGATGGAGCAGACGTGTCTGTGGCACCATCATCACCACTGCTACCGCGTGGACTGAACCTTCGGGTGCGGGTGGAGTGCGATTCCTTCACACTGCGCGTTTTGAGGGATTCTGTCGCATTATTTGCTTCCGTTGGAACGATGTTTGCCTTGTATGATCACCCTGTGACGAAGGAAGCACTGTATCCAGACACCATCTTCAAAAGGAGGACGATACAGCTTAGTCTGGCTTTCGTTGCATTAGGCGTGGATGGTGCACCGCATCTTCTTGACTTGCATCCTCACCCATGTCCTTGTGCAACGAGTGACGAAGTGGGTGCGGGAGATTCGATTGCCCCACCGGCGGGTCGCTGCCTCTCGCTTCGGGTGGTCACACACGACCAGGGGGAGGTGGTGCACGTAAACTTTGGAAAGGCAGTAATTTTCCTCGAGAAGAACACGATGCTGTCGCTCTTGTCAACCCTCTACGAACCATACCGTCGTATTGTGCTTCCAGAGTATCGTGTACATGAAGTGAAATACATTGATAGTAACATTGAGCTACAGGAACGCCTCATTTTTTCAAAGCACAGAAAAGTGCATGTAGTGCAGGGGCGCTACAATCACATCACCATTGATGCTCGCGGCCACGACATACACTTCATTGATGCCGGTTCGCCGCTCCTTTCACTTGAAGAGGGACTCACGCTTCGTATAATCAATGCGCACATTCATTTATATGGAAAGGCACTGGAGTATTACATTACCGTCGGTAATGGATCATATGTCGTTGCAGATGCGACCTGTAACACGATTATTTCTGGCACACACCGCACATTGGAGAATGAGAGAGGGGTCAAGAATGAGTCGAAGCCAACTGTGTCATGTTCAGAGAAGAGTGTGGATGCATGCCGTATGTTGTCAATACGTAGTGATAGTGGTGGTGGTGGTGGTTTGGATAGGGACGGCTGTAGCTCGTCGGTTTCAATAAGAGGAATGACAACAGCTGCAGCCCCGTTCCATTCAAATGATGTGACATGCCGAATCTTTGCAAGCGCCGTTTTGTTGCTGACGCTACCAGAAGGAACGAGTGAGTTGTGTGTGGGATCTGCTCGTGCACCACGACCCTCACGATCACTGGTACTGGCGGCAACGATGTCTACTTGCATGGAAATGGTTCAACGAGACGGGTGCATCGAGAAATCAGGCACATTTGATCTTAGCGGGTTCACCATGCGGTGTGAGTACCTTGATGCTCATGGATGTGTAGTTGACACCAGTCTACTGGTCTCCGAGTGGGCGCTGACTCTGCGCGCACAGATACAGGGGCGGCGGGATACGCCAACTGAGCGCCGTATCGATGTGATGTGCCCACGCGGACTTGAAATACGCCTTCGGTACGGAGACGTGTCCTTGTGTTGGCGGGCTGTGCACCAGGTGCGACGGGCATTGGGCCATATTGAGACAAACGTATTTGATAATGTGGTAGATGACCAGAACCTTTCGTCGCAAATGGCGCGAGAGTTCCAAAACAGCTCTGGCGATCCGGCGCCAGTGCAGGGGAAGACCACCTTCTCACTCCACCTGCGCTATCTCTGTTTGGATGTCGTGGATGACAGCACAAGTGTTGATATCCCGCTCTTTCGGGTTCGTGTGGAGAAGCTTGTCACGTCAACGGCGGTGAAAGATAGTTTGGTGCTCATGTTGCATATTCCATGCACCTGGAACATCATGTACTACGACTTCTCATCATCCTCCTGGTCTCCGTTACTTGAACCTGTTCTTTTGGATTTTGTGATGCGGCGGGAACCGAATGTGTCGCTTGAGGATGTCAAGCAGCGGAAGGGCTCGCTGCGGGTGGGCTTCCATCTGCGTGCCATGCATATGCATTTTTCCATAATGGTGGCAGAAAATCTGCGTCGTTTATTGCTGCTAAAACAGCGACTCGAGCATGCGCTTGTGGATCAGGAAGGGCATGTCGGGGAAATGTCGCCTACTTTGGGCAAGATGCAGTTCTACACATACAAGGTGGCCCAATATCTGGGGTGTGATCTGCATATTCAATTCGCGTGTGACGATCATGACTGCTTCCCACCACCCTGTACCCTAAACACGCGGGAGGTGCTACAGTTCAACTTTCCACGCATCGAAGGACATGAATTGCCCGTTTCGCAGCACTTCCTGTTGGTAACGTTTCGCCACAAGACTGAGCTTGTAAATATCGCGACTGTTGGAAAGCGTCTCGTGCGCCTTGGATCGGGCATGATGAGTACTCACGTCCTGATGGATGTTTCTGTTGTGGGGGGGCAGAAACTAGTCACTTTCCGCACGAATGTCGCATTTCAAAACAATCTCCCTTTTGCGATGGATGTCAAGAATGTGGGAGTGATTCAACCAGGTGAAACGCTGCATGTGCCTGTGGATTGCCTTCGGTCTCGTACCCTCTTCGCACCCTTCTCAGGGAGGGATTGCATCACCGCCTGCTCACTCGGTATGAGCTACGACATGCTGCCATATTTATATGAGCAGGTATTTCTCGGTGTCTGCACTCTGGACTTCAGGAAAGAGACGGAAACAAAGACAAGGGAATCTGCGTGCATCTCATCAGCCTCACCTCTGTCCTTGCCGCAGCCTGTTTACTTCCTCCTCCGCTTTGGTGCAAAGAGCTGCGTGAAGAACTCATCGTTGCTTGATTGCATCGGCAACTTTGAGGCGCCATTTTTTATCGTTAATGGCACGTGCTTGCCAATGCGGGTCGGTTTGATGTACCGTGGTAATGCAGAGAAGCATAGAAGTATGCTGAACTTCAGTGACATCAACTATTACGAACATATCACTACAATTGATATTGCTCCAGAGGAGCGCTCTCCAATCACTCAGATGAACCCACTGAGGGACGTCTACGTGGATGTCTTCATTGTCCAGGCAAACGGGGAACCAATAGGAAAAACATGCAGCTTTTCAGGAGGGAAGCAGTCCCCCGTGTTGGTGCACTCTGCCAACAAGCGAGGACGAGAACGCACCATCAAATTGCACGACCCGCGTGGTACATTTGTGGTGCTGCATCTCGACTACACACCGAGGACGGTGACCATTTGGTGTCCGTACTGGATCGTAAATCAGACCCCGTATCATTTGCAGATTTCGGATGTAAAGAAGGGCGCACCGCTTGCGGGGCTGCGGAGTGAAGAAGGCATCGCACCTTCTGAGAGTGGTGGTGGAATCGGTTCCGCGAAATATATTGCTAACAGTGAGCGCATGGAGAGACTGGAAGAAAAGTCGTTTGTGCACATTTGCATTGGCCGATACTCATCCACGGGTGGGCTAAAATGGTCCAAGTGGTCAGATCAATGTTTCACTGGTGTACTCTGTGAGCGTGGTGTTATCAGCTGCGCGCTCTGTAAGAGCGTAAATATGATGCTGTCGTACACGGTGAAATTTGTGGGTGGTCGTGTAAAGGCGACGAGAATTGTGACATTCAGTCCTTGCTGGGTCGTCGAGAACCGAATTGAAACTCCCATTGCTATTCGTCAGTGTTGTCCATCCTTGAAAAGGAAAGGGGACCGCAGGAAGGGCAACATTAAGAACCTCTTGCTGCATCCCGTTACACTGGAACCAGACGAAAAGCGTATCGTGTCCTTGAGTGGCGTGGGTTGGAGTTCAAATGCCATTGAGGTGTGTATGCTTGATAATGAGGCGGCAGGCATTCACTCATGTCGGTGGTCACAACCTCTTAACATGGACAAGCTGGGTGACACGGCGTTCAATCTTAGCTTTGAAACGCGCGTCATGGCACAAGATCACTCTGGCACTCTTCCCAATGAGAATATCATACACATTAGGGGTGAGTTGTACATTGTGCGATTCGTGTCGGATGTGTTGATGTTCTCGTGCTTTCGTCGGGGAGGCATTGTGTATGTTTTGATATCCAGACCGGAAAGACCACCGCATGTTATTGAAAACCGCACGGCGTATACTGTTTTAGCGCGACAGAGAGATTTGCCTCATCACGTGGTTGTGTATCCGCACATGACATCTGGCTTTGCGTGGGAGGATCCCACGTCACAGCCGGTGATGGAGCTCTCGGCAGAAGACATGGGCGTTAAGGTGAAATCGGTTCTTATCAACTTCGACCCTCGAGCCGTGCTAAAGCGCAGCGAGCAACTACAGCAGGAATTGTACCTCCCAGATGGCGTTGTTCTCTTTGTGCGGGTACGAGAGTTAGGCCGTATGAGTTACGCCATTAGTGTTACCACGGAGAAGACTATCGATGCCTTCTGCTCCCTTCCGTACTTTCAGCTTTTCTTTCAGGTGGAGGTGGATAGCGTTCATGTGCTGGTATCCGATGAGCGTGAGGATTTTGTTCTGCTTACAATGAAACCAGTGAAACTCACCTTTTCGCAAGGTGCGGAGTCCGGTTCTGACGGCAGTAGACGAGGCGGCGATGAACAGTTTTTTGAATTCTCCCTTTGTGTCATTCAGATCGATGATGAACGTGTGTACGCGAAGGAGTGTGTGGTAGCGCAGCTAGTGGAGAATAAGCCTTCTACCATTCGTTTTACGCGTAAGCTTCTCCGTGTTGCACCCATCGTGTACTTTAAAGATTTTGGCATTCATGCCAGCTCGCTTGAAGTGCACCTTGAGGACTCGTTTCTTTTTCAGGCTATGCGCTACTGGGAGCGAATGCGTCTGGCCCTGGGCGCTGGCGTTGGCGTTCTTGGTGGTGGTGGTGGTGGTAGTAGGGATGTCGATGCAGTGCAGACGCATGTTGGCGTTCGGCATCCACGGAGGGAGAGGAGTATCTCCGCCAGAAAGCGTCAGCCTACGGGGGACGCGTGGAAGTTGTGTGTGGTTTTCATTGATCATCTTCTAATTGAGCAGATCACTATATCCATTTCGCTTTACCGATCTCCTGGTGAACAAAACGATCCCATGTGGGATCGAATTGGCTACCTGAGTCTCTTCATCCGATCTGTGCGAGATGCGCGCTTCGTTTGGCGTCGCATTGAGCAGTGGGGCGTGTATGAAACCCTCTGGCTGCTGGGAGTTTCGTACTCGTCATACTACAAAAATCAATTACTCCAGCAGATGCCGAATGTGGTGCATGTAGCTGGATTGGACATGATGCGTGGTTTTGTGACGGATCTTCTGCAGGGATATTTCTCGTCCGCTGTCGTTGCACACATTGACCGCACCAAGAAGCGTGTGGGGCGTCGAGCCGAAGCGCATTTTGCGAAGGATGACGTACTTCCAGTGGACACGTGTGCACCTGACGTTGATCACAATCTGTACGGGATCCGTTCTGAGGGGAGCGATGAAACGCTCAGAGTTTTGCTCATGGAGAGCACCTGCAGAAGCGTTGCAGGTTCCTCAGGAGGGGGTCAGCTACATGAGATTTCTCAGCAGCCTGATGGCGCCTCTGCGTCCATGCGTTCGGTTAATTATTTTTCTTCGAGTCACCCCTTGGGGACGAACGCGCGAGTCATAGAAGCCGCATTGCGTCTGCCGTGGAGTGCCTTCTGCGCCCGTGTCACGGATGATGAGCTCTGTAAATATGGTGTCCTTGCCGTTCAGCGCTTTTTACGAACGCTGGACTTTGCCAACTCTCCTGGAATGCAGTGGCAATTCGACGATTTGACGGTGGGCAATAGTGCGTTGGCCACACCCGAGAACACTGGCTTGTGCAGGCGTTGTGTTGAAATCGATCTAATGCGGGCTCAACGGTTTGATTCGGACAGCCCCAGCGTCCTACCGCACCCCACATCCGGCATCCTCACGTGGGCTGAGTTTGCTCATCACATCTCTTGGAGCGAGTTTGTTCAGATGTGCTCCCCATCAGAGATACGGAAGTACGCTGGGGTGGTTTTGCGATTTCTTGTGGGGCAGCCGATGAATGTGCTGCGCATCGAGGGCGACGCGGAGTGGATTCTCGACCGCAAGAAGGAGTGAGATGCTCAAATGTGTGTGTGTGTGTGTGTGTGACTTTGCATTTCGCTTTATTTTGGGTTTTGTTTTGTTTTTATCGCCTTCCCATGCATTTGTTTTATGCCGCAGCGTTGTCTCGATGCGTCACAGTTGTTTTGTTTATTTTGATTTCTTCTCTTCTTTCCTTTTTTTTTTTTTCTTGCAGTTTTTTTGTTGTCTTTTTCTTATTTTTCTTTTAGTTTTGCCTCATCTCTGTTTTGATTTTCTTCACCTCGGTGTGTTTGCCCCTGACGGACGGACGGACGCTCTCAGTTGCACATCGAACCGGAAAAAGAAAGAAAAAAAAAAGGGGGGGTGGGGGGGAAGTTGCTGCGGTTATTATTATTGTGGTGGTGGAGGAAAGAAAACAGCACACATAAGTACACATTTATATACATGATGCATCACAGGGGAGACGTGCTTGATACAGCTCCGGCTTGCTTGTCGATGAAGCTCCCTCTACTTCTTGATGTCGATGACGTGCTGCACGCAGCTGAGGAGAGCACCTCGCCGTCGTTTTTTTATTACGCCTCGCCTGTCAACTGCGTGCGTGCGCGTTCGCAGGGATCCATTGCGTCGGACACCACTGTAATGTCACCGGTGCCATTTGGAAGCCGGCGATCACCCACGCGCTCAGACGTCAACCGGCTACTGCCCGAGGAGCCTCTCTGTTGTGATACACCCATCGATGGGTGCCGCATCGCTGGGGTAGACGTGCCAGAATTGTGCTCAAACTCCCAACAACACCTTTCAGGTGACATGCACGCTGATGCAGCTTCGCCCTTGACTACGCTACTCGCACCCAAATACTCCCCGCAAGATACAGCTGGTGACGATTATGTTGTTGAACCAAGTAAGATATAGATGTGTTGATCTTTCACCCTACTTTGCCCACACACACACACACACACACACAACCTCCCTTGACACATCTGTTGATGCAGAGTCTGTTTGGCTTTTGGCAATCACTGCCTCTTTTTGGTTTGTTTGTTTGTTTGTTTTTTCCCCCTTTTCCCCCGCTTTTGTTTTGTTATCGTTTTTTTTTTTTTGTTTGTTGTTGTTGTTGTTTGTTGTTTTGTTTTGTTTTGCCTGAGGAGGGGAGGGGGAGGAGGACATATTGCGGAAAGCCGAGGAGGGGTGGCGGTGGTAACGTCGGCATCGATGAATCACACATATATTGATGATGATGAATAACCCCGAGGTTCCATCAGCTAAAGACGCTTGTGACGAGAAACAACAACAACAACAATATATATATATTGATATAATTTAGCAATAAAGTCAACTGTGTGGGGAGCGCAGTGACGATTTCTTTTTGTCTCTGTTTGTTTGTTTTCTTTTTTGTTTGTTTGTTTGTTTTGGCGGCGCTCTCTGTGTGATGGGCTGCAGGGGGCCGATATCCGAGCCACGTGTCGCACGGCCTTGGCTCGATTGCACCGCATGCAATCGAAAAACACCTCTCTCTCTCTCTTTCACTCGCACACGCCTACGGGCATCCCCACTTCTTTTTGTTCTTTTGCTTCTTTTTGTTTGTCGTGTGTTTGTTTGTTTGTCGTGTGTTTGTTTGGTTAGGTGCTAAGAAAAGAAAGTAAGCTTGTGCATGTGTGATTGCGAGCCGGGCTCTCTGCCTCTGGCTGCATCTTTTTTTTTTTTTTTTTTTTTTTTTTTTTTTTTGGGGGCGGGGGCGGGGGCGGGGGGGTGTGTGCGTGTGTGTGTGCGACTCCACATGTCTTGTGACGTGTCTGCGTTCTGGTGCTGCAATGTCGATACAAACTCATTGACACAAAACGAAGAGGCGGTGCGGATCGCAGTGCCGAAGATGTGGAGTTTGTTTGTTGGTTTGTGTTTACACGTTTGGCTCTCCTCCGGGGAATTACGGCGGCCAAAAGTAAGGCAGTGCACAGTGAATAATTTATTTGGCTCATCACCTTCCTTTTTTTACTTTTTTTCTTTTCCGTTGAGAAAACCTTAAAAAAAAAAAAAAGAAAAGTTTATTATTTTGATTATGTGTGGACGTGATGATCTCTTTTTTGATTCAACCTGTTTTTCATGTCGGTGACGATGACGATGTGCAGCCCCGCCCTCCCTCGCGCTCCCTCGCGCGCCCTCTCTCTTGTGTGTTTGTGTCTTAGGCCATCACTATTATTTGTTTATTTGTTTATTGATTGGTCGGTTGGTTGGTTGTGGTGCTACCGTCGGCTTTTGTTCGTCGGGTTTGTTTCGTATTATGTGGTTTTGTACGCCATCGCTCTCGCACTTCACACGCACGCACGCACATCACCCCTCTCTCTCTCTCTCTCTTCCTGCTTTTTTGTTCCTTTTCGCATGCATTTGCGCATGTATGTGGACAGCGTTTGTTGTTGTTGCTGTTGTTGTTGTTGTAGTATTTGTGCGCCGTCACTGGCGTACATTTGTGACGGTGGCAGCGGTGGTGGTGGTGGTGGTGGTGGCGGCTGGTTTGTTTTTCCCTTTCCGCCCTAGCTGTCATTGTGTGTGTGTGTGTGTGTGTGGATCCTCCTCCGTTTTTGTTTTTGTTTTTGTTTTTGTTTTTTTCGGTTTGTTTGTGTGATCCCTTGTCGTTGGCTGGTGTTCCTGATGCTGGAGATTCGCCTCGTTTATTCCGTTCATCTCCCTCTCCTCTTCTTTCAATCTCTGCATCTGTCTTGCTTCCATTTTGCCCCATTCAGCGGCAACTAATGATGTGGCATATAAACTGTTACATCAAATCCTACACACACACACACACACCGCCTCCATTTGGTGCACCTCTTCTCTTTCTTCTTTCTTCTGTGAATTCCTTCAGTAGTTAATGTCGTGCTTTTCTATGAGGACACGGTGCGACTGCCACGGGCCGCGCAGGTAGGGTTGAGCGGGGCGGTCTCTAGGATTTCGTCCTCCTCCTCCTGTTGCTGCTGCTGCTGCTGCTGCTGCTGCTTTCCGGCTCTGAGTGGGGGCAGATGTGGGCTTGCTTCTCGTGGATCCGATCGCCGACGCCGCTATCATCATCAGCGCTACGTTTGACGTCTCTGTGTCGGTGGCAGCTCTGGCGCTCATCTTCGCTGACTCTTCATACGACTCTCTGCACTTGCCCCGGTTGATTTCTCTCTTCTTCTTTTTTTCCCGGGTTTTCTCATCCCCTCGTCCCCCCCTTTTCCCGCTACCCGTCCCATGTCGTTCGTCTTGCTGCATCCCACATCGACGTCTGTAGGAAGGCTAGAAACGGGACGATTCCAATGCCACCGAAGCAGCAGCAGCATCTTCAGGCCCGAACTCCACAGAGCAATTTACCTGGCGCAAGGACTCTCGCTCCACCACAGAAGACAGGCGCGCTGAGCGCATGGTCGGAAAATATTCCTCGGCGCGCCATCAGCACGGCGAAGACCACAAGGAACAATAACACCCCACCGCTGACAAATCCAAGGACGAAGAGTGTATTCGAGGTGGTATACGAGGAGTCGTTGGCGCAGCTTACGTTGCTGCAACAAAAGCTCCAGCAACAGGCACTTGACGCACTCCAGCTGGAGCGCAACGCGCTGGACTACTACTACGCCAACGACATTGGCTTTGATGGCTATGACGGAAAGCGGGTCGTTCAGGAGAGTAGCGTATGGCATCACTATTACTTCTCGAGTGTTATCTCTCAGGCGAAGCGCATGCGGCGGGAGCGACGTGCGCAGGAGGAGCGGCAGTTGGACGAGGAGCGGCAGAGGGTGCAGAGTCTCGAGGACGACGTTCGCGATCGCATCATAAATGGTGAGCTCGCAGAGCAGAAACGTATTGTGGAGGATTCTGAAGAGGAATACCGCTCCTTGCTGCAACACCTCTCACAGAAGGAGGAGGAGGGAGAAGCCCACCGTGCGTGGCTGCAGGAGGAGGAAGAAAAGCAGCAGCTACTGCAGAAACAGCGATTGGACGCTGCGGTGCGAATCCAACAGTTGGAATCTGAAAGGCGACAGCAGATGGAAGACTCGGAAGCCACACGCCAGTTGATTGTCTCTCAGCGCGAGAAACTCGCAATCACTGAGGCTGAGCTGCAGCGTAAAGAAACAGTTGTAGATGATTTGAGAGAATCGATCGCACGGCTGACGCGGAAGCGGAAGCAGCGTGTGTGAAGGGTGCTGGAATACTTCGAGAGGCAGCGGGGGGTGGGGGAAACACTCACACACATTACTCGACGCGGCATATGTTGTTGTTGTTGTTTTCGGCGTTCATACGTGGGGGGGGGGGGGGGGGGGGGGGTTGTGATGTTGCCGCCCCCCGTTAGTTGTTTAGATGCACGACAGGGCACCGTGTTGTGCCTGTGTTTGCTTGTTTGTTTGTTTTGTTGTTGTTGCTAGTTTGCATCTGCATCCGTCAGCCACCCTCCCCACCCCCTCCTCCCACCACTGCTCTTCGGTCACGCCATCACATCTCCCCATACAACAACTCATCCGTCTTTTTGCTCCTCCCCTGCTTTTCGTTACTTTTGATTGCTTTTGCTGCTGCCACCGTGGCGCTGATATCGAAGCAACAGCGCACAGGGGGGGGGAAGAAGGACCAAGCAAAGGGGGCGGGGTGAACGTGTGTGTTTGCTGGTTCGTTCTTTTTTTGTTTTTTCTTCTCTAAACAAGAGAGCTGAAGACAGGGACGATCAAAAAGAAAAAGAAAACAGCGTGGTACTACTCGAGTGAGTTTCATTTATTGGAATTATTATTCGTCCCACTCCTGCACACGCAGACGCGCGCGCACAAAAAGGGGGGTGGGTGGGAAGTAGAGAAGGACAAGGGGGGGGGGGAATTGAGGAGGGCCAAGGTGATTCAACACAACACAATTTAACATGGGTGCTGAGAATCTCCTTCAGCAGATTAGTAGCTGCTGTTGCGACGGTCGACTCGGCACGGCAGTGGCTGTAGACATCAAGGCGCAGCTGGCCGCACCATTCAAGCCGGCTGGCATCGCGCGGCCCTCTTCGACGTCTTTCTCTGCGGCCACTCCTGCTGCTGCTGCTGCTGCTGCTGCTGCTACCGACGCCGCCGCCGCCGCCACCACCTCGCGTCCTCCCCCTTCTCTGGCTCTTGGTGCTTTGGGTGCAGCGGGTGGATTCACTGGTTTTGCGTCATCATTGCAGCCTCAACCACAGTCGCTCGGGCTGCTGGGTGCTGTGGGCGACAGCCCCGCGACACAAGCCATTGCCGTTGATACGCTCAACGAGAATGTCACAAGGGCCAGGTCATTGCTAACTCTTCTTGTGCTCTGTGGCGAGCCTGAGCGTTTGGTTGGTGTCAACGACGTGATAGCAGCAATTGCCCCAAGTGCAGCAGTCAATATTCTTCAGTTCATTCAGGCGGAACTTGCACCAACTGGGGCATCGCCTTCAGGCCAAGGCTCTGCATCCACTTCCTCTTCCTCCAATTTTGCCGCGCACGGCAAGTCAAATCCCGTTCTTCTTTCAGCGCAGTGTCTGCTACTACTCACACGTCACTTCCAGATGCAAGAATCCTTTGTGCGGGATCTATGCAGACTCTTGGAGCTTCTTATGGAGGAGGTGCGTCGACACATGCACAGCGCCGTCGTGAGTTCCACCTCGTTCCGCCAGCATCCCTCCACTGCCGGCGTCTGCGCCGTCATGTGGCTCGTGACCGTATCGCTTGTGAATGCCCTGGCGGTATGGCGACCTCTTCGTGACTGCAGTGGGAAAGCCAGTGAGAATGCTCTGCTACGCTCTGGCATCATCACCGAGGTAGAGAAATGTGTGGGCAAGATACAGTCAAGGTTTGAACATGAAGTGGCAGCGGGGTCGCTGTCATTCCCCATCTCCGAGCATCGTTCAAAGCAGCAGCTCAACGTAGGGTGGCTTCCCGGTGACGGGAGGCCCGTCCGTTGGATGAGTATTATGGACGGCTATGTTAGCATTATTGTGTTAGCCATTGGTATATTTCTCTGCGGAAAGGGTGATGAGCGTGGTCTTGACAAGGCTGTGGAAGCGTTTGTCGGAAATCGCGTTCAATCCCCAAACGCTTCGCACCGTGGCAAGGTGATGAAGCACCTTGTACAGCTGGCTCCGGCTCAGACCACATTGGTCATTCCACCAGAGCTTGTTTACATTATTCCGTACGAGATGATGGCGTATTTGTTTGACGAGATGCTTCCAGCAATTAAACACGTGGCGGATCTTGACGTGCGCTCCTGCGTGCGATACCTTGAGTCATTACAGGCAGGAATGGACGGTTTTCATGGCGAAAAGTTTGGATCCGCAACGACAACAACAATGAAAGCTGCGGCGACAGCAACTGCGGCGGCGGCGGTGGCGGGAAGAGCAGGGGGGGAAATACGCGGAGGGCTGCATCAGCATGGCACAGAGATGGTGGTACAAGATCGAGAGGAGCCGTTCATGTCAGAAACGGCGCACATCCTCCACGCGCTCACCGTATGTTTGGAGAACCTTCCAGCGTCAGTGCTGAACCCTGACATGGACTCTGACTGTGCGGTAACCTTTTTCATTTTTAAAAACTGTGTGACACACATGCGCTCCGTTTTTCAAACGCAACGGCCGAATGTTTTGTGGGAGCCATATACTCTAAAGGTTGTGACAGACTTTCTGGGCGTGCTAGCCATGATTGGGAGGAATCCGCAGTGCACGGAGCGTGTCGCGGCGCTTTTTAGTGAGATGCAGGTGGACTGTATGGAACTGCAGTGGTCTTCGCTCATTGGACAGGTGCAGGAGTGCGCTGGCATCAGCGGTGGTGTAGGCTCTCTGCTCTCGCTAGATACAACCGCTCCCATTGTAGCACTAAAAAAGCCGTCTGCCTCTACCACCTCACGCCACCGGCATTTCACTCCAGGGTATTTACAGGCGAAACAGCAGGCGTACACTTCCAGTGTGTTCATGCTGCTGCGCCAGATGGCCACGCACCCGCTGTTGCGTGAACAGGTGCGTCAGTATACAACTCTTGGTACTGCTCTTGATTTTTTGTATGCTCCGCGACTGTCACAGTCAGTTCTTGGGAAGGTGCTTTCGCTGATTGGTTCACTTATCACAAATAATGAAGAGGCATCTCACGTGTGGACATTCCTTGAGGAGAATCACCTCCTTCGAACGCATGTTGAGGCAGGAGGAGCAACGGGGACGGCGCACGGGCGACATGGGGGTCGTGGGGAGGAAAACACTTTGAGTGCCGATGATGAAAATGCGGTTACAGTAGAGGCGCGCTCTCTCATGGGGCACTGCCAATACGAGAGCCATCATGCGACATACAGCATCACTGTTGGTTTTCTCGACCTGATGCTCGCCATGCTCAAATATCATGTGGTTGAGGTGGCCCACGTCCCGACATATACGATGGTTATACGATTTATTGCCGAAGAAATATTCCGCGGTGTGCTTCGACGATTTTTCTCCTCCATTAACGAGCGTTACACCGTGACGGCTCTGGCCGCAGCCGTTCTCAACCGTGCATTGTCTCTACGTCTTTCGCTGAATACAAACAAGTGTATGATCCCCCTCACGGTTGTGATGGCGTGCTCGAAGGCACCAGCCGATGTGGTGGGTGAGGCACTGCAGGTTATAAGTGAAGCCTCAACAACGCCGAATGAGATGCCGAATTATCAGCGTGCTGCAGTGCGTCAGTGTCTGGCCTTGCTGAAGACAGCGATAGTGGTCAAACGGGAACAGGGATTGGATAGTCTCTTCACTTTTGATGCCAAAACGGCCAGTAACACGGAGCTCGCCGTTCAGCTTCTCCCCTTGTGTGCTTCCATTGACAGCCTGCTGGCAAACAAAGCGCTGCAGCTTCTTCTTCTGATCCCTCAGCCTACAGTCAGCCAAGCAGCACGTCAGTGGTTCAGTCGTCCTGACGCACAGGAGGCGGTGATCACGCCATTTGTGGCGGCACTGCGTGCGGAGGCAGTCAGCAATCCCATTATTCACGCACCACCTGCACTTGCTGTTTTAGATCATGATGAAGTGCAGCTGATGCTTCCACACGCTGAGGTAGAGACCAAGTCACTCATCATGGATCTTCTTATTCAGCACGCGCGAGCCCCGCAGACATCCATCACTTCGTGGCTTTGTGGTTACCCTTTGTATGGATCATCAGGGGAACTGCTTGCTGGTTACTGTCTTGAGCCCATCATTGAGGGTGTGCATAGTCGAGAGATGGAGGAGATTTACCCGCATATTGCCGTCAAGTATGTGAAACTCTTGTATCTCCTGCGTGCGAATTCATCACTTAGCACACCTAGTCTTCAGCGTCTGCTAAAGCGGCGTGGTAATGATGAAATGTTCTACGTCCTTCAGACGCTGCGTCCGGATCAATGTCCTCCGTTGATGATGAGTAAGTATGCGTTTGTGATGAAGCTTTTAGCACTTGATGTATTCAGCATCGGGACAAAGGCACCGGAGGAGCTGAATAACGTCTCTCCCTTGACACGGCACTCTAGCTTGGTGGAACTTCTCTTTCTTTTACTTCGGGTATCGGGCAATCCTGATGAAGTGCAGACGGGGGTCACAGGGGAGGACTATGATGCATGTGTTGCAGTGGACTTTGCGTATTGGCCGTTACTTTCTCTCAAGTCCCTTCCAGTCTTTCCGACAACCTGCATGGCTCCTGGCGGGGCTGAGAGTTACGTCTTCCGCACCAATGATGACATCCCGCAGTACTCCATTCCGTTGATTTACGAGGCGCTCCAGAGGGAGAGCATGACGAGCACTAATGGACCCCTCACGGCGGTGGAAATTCGGGAACGACTCAGTGCATTTGTAAAGGCAAATGAATGCCTCTCGGCGTATGCCGGCGGAGTGCAGTTCATAGACGGCTGGTGCAGCCTGGCGAATATCTGTGTCACTCTTATTGATCTCATCAGTCACAAGCGTATTGTTCACTTGGCCCAGCACTTGCTGGAAGCCGTGCAGTTGGCATCCTCCCTCACTGTGGCGTCGCAGGAACAAATTGTCTACCGTCTAAGCCAAACTCTTTCAACGTTTATGGCGCAACTTGGACGAAAGATGATACTAAACAAGTGTGCAGGCCGGAACAAAGTCATCATCGGCGGCGGCGGCGGCGGCGGTGGTGACGGCAGCAGCGGTGGCGGTGGCGGTGACGGCAAGTTTGTCACTACGTACGAACATGTACAGGACTCTACCATCCACTTGTTGCAGGGTGAGAATGAAATGAGTACGAGTCGTGGTTTCTCACAGCGTACGCGACCAGGCACAACGAATATTCTTCAAGCATCAATGGGTAGTTCACATGGGACGAAGATGGCTCTAGTGGAAGTCGGTGGTCAGGGCACTCGTGGTGGAAAACGAGATGCCAGAGGAGCTCTTGTAGAGAGGCACAATGCCGTAGTGGATGTTGCTTCCCGATCGTTGATTGGCGTTGAGACCCTGCAACTTTTGAAATCTCTGCTCGTGACGACGGTACAGTGGGGTGCACACGTGCCGTTGGCAAGGCAACACTTGTACAATGCCATCATGGCTTTCCTTGGAATTCCTGGTATTTCCATTGATGACATTACGCTTCAACGCTACTACAATGCCTTTTTCGGTGTTCTTGTTCAGGACATATCGGTTACATCACCTGACGGTAACCGGTTGGCAGCACTGACTGTTCTTGGTCAACTTCTGCACTTGTCTCCCCAGCTGTGCGAGATGTTTTGTGTGCCACTCTCTGGTGATGGTGCCAGAACACACTTAATGACGTGCATCACGAGCGCATTTCAAGCAATAGACGAGCTGATCTCAGTCTTTTTTAGTCATGGAGGTGCTGATGCTGCATCTATTCTCTCCTTTGTACGGGTTGTGTATAACGTGTTGATGATTGTCTCTCAACAACACGCCGTGCAACTGCTTCAGGTCAACGCTCTTTCTCAGTGCATGGCGATGAAACTCTGGAAGACAAGCACTCGTGTTGTATTGGGGCATGTGAACATCACAAGAGACCCTGGAGCGTATATTTCAGAGGATATTGAAGTGTACAAGGAGGTGATGAAAAGTGTTCTCCTGGAGACCACATGTTGGTTCAATGCGGTTCTATCAGCGGTGGACAACTCGGAGGTTGCGCTGATGCCAATTGCTGAGTTTGTTCGTGCGAATCAGCTCTTGTTTCAGAATGTGTTGGGTTCACCCCTTGCCGACCTGCGTCAGCGACTTGTTTGTACGCTAAATCTTGAGCTCTTGGGGGAAATTAATGCCATGCTCTACAGACTGGCGTGCTCGCCACTTGTCGACGAGTGCCGCACGCTGGTTCACCTGTTCGCGCTTCCCGACCTTGTCGTTGTTTTAACGACGAGTGATTTTCTCGAGAGCCCCATTTTCGCCTCGGGGTCTTCTGAGCTCATGGCGGTAAATCAGCAGGGTTCCCATCCTTCAGCGCATCAGCGATTGTTGACGTCTACTGCCGTGCAGAACATACTTTTGTTTCTTGTTCGCGCTGAGAATTTGGGCCAACTCTTCGCCGATGGTGTGGAGGAAAATCCGCTGCTGCAGAAGCCAGGGAGAGAATCCAACGTGGAAGCTCGCCTCTGTGACGATGTGCGGACCAGAGTTCTCATCTTAACGACGATGGAACAAGTGATCGCCATCATGGAGAACTTTTACAATAGCCAAGTGCTGCAGATAGCCCTCTTTTCGTCGTACCTGATTGCGCTTCATTGCCTTGTTTTGTTTTTGCACGCGTTTCTCCTCTCAGACCAGGCACTGCCTGTGCAAACCAAAAGTACCTGTAGCCAATGGGGGTCTATTGTACACATCCTCGAGGAGGCGCAGCGTGTGGTGAACCTGTGGAAGGCTTTTCATTCCGACTACCGAAGGGGTCTGAAACTGAGCCGAACCGGCAACCGCTGGAGCGTTGCAGCGCCGTCTGTTAGTAATCAGTCTATACAGTCGGCGATAACACTACCGCCACAAGACAGGGGCCAGCGTATAACAGTGTCCACTATGAACCCCGTCGACACGAGTGTCGTCAACTCAATGACACTCATGCCGAATGATGCTCCCACGCGACGCAGTCAGCGGCATGGTGTGAGCTATGATGTAGACCAAAGTTATACCAACCAGCTCTCTAATGTAAGCTGTGCTGGGGGATACGATGGGGCTAGGGACAGCTGGATGGGAAACCCCACCTCGATGACGCTAGACTTAACACAAGCTTCACCACCTACTTTGGCGGCTGGTAGCGGTGGCGTCTCCATTGGGGCGTTGGTTGAAATGCCCCAAACCGACGGTGTGTGGGAGGTTGATGAGAATGAGTCTCTGCATGTCACATGGGATGAGGTGTTGATAATAGAGTCCCTCATGCGTCAGGTGAAGGTGGCGATATCCAACGCCCTACGAACTGCCTCACGCACGTGACATGATGAGGCGATGGAAGGTACGGGTCTCGGCAGGTGAGATGATTTTTTGTTACTAAAAAAAGAAAAGAGAGAGAACATGCAGACGAATAAAGAAAAAAAAAAAGAAAAAAACGACAGACGCATAATTTTTAAACCAAAAACATTCAACACAGCAGCAACAAGAACGACAGACGCGAAACACACACACACACAAAAAAAAAAAAAAAAGGAGACGGAATGAAGAAGGCAGAGAGGGAGAGGGAGAGAGACAATTTGTGTGTGTTTGTGTGTGTAGGGGGAGGGGGATGGGCGAATAGAGGAAGGTACCGCTTTTAGAAGTCAACGATTCTACACTTGAGCTACGGTTTTACGAATAATGGGCATTGTGCTTCTCCGCTTGAAGACAAAAAGAAAGGGGAGAGGTGGAGAAGAGCAGGTGGAGTGGTGGTGGTGGTGGTGGATAATAAATGCTGCGTCAAAATTCCCTCCTCACCCCCCCCCCCCCCTCTCTCTCTCTCTCATTTATTTATTCTCTCACTCCTTCTTCTTCTTCTTCAACTAAAGAGAACGAAGTGTGTCTGTGCGTCGGCACGTGGTGTTTAGCTATCTGCACACACGTTTTGGTTCTTTCCTTCTGGCTTCTTTCTGCTCCTCCCACCTTTTGCCTGAATTGCGTCCTCCTCGTTTCTTTTTTTTTTTTTTTGTGTGTGTGTGTGCTTTTCACATTGTACTGTCCCTGTCAGTCTGTCAGGTTAGTCAGCAAACAGCGTAGTGGAGTGAAGGAATTTGGTGTAGGCGGTGCACTTGGACGACGGGTAGGGCCGGACGCTGCTACGTCTTCACAATGAACACTGCAAACAAGGATGCCGTTGAAACGCTCCGGCAGCTTCAAAAGCTGTCAAGAGAATTACAGCCGGTCAAAGCGGCCCTGGCGTTGCTCGTCAAACGTGAGAGGAGCGAACCCAATCCGATTGCCGCCGCCGGGTCGCTAGATAAGATTTCCATGCGTGTGTCAGAGGTATCTCGTAAATATGGTGCGTACTTTGATCGCATGTATTTCCTCCTCGAGTCCGAACTCCCCCGTCTCCAGCGAGTGACGCCCCTTCTTGAGGTGTGCCACGGGGATGGGTCGAATTTTGTGCAAAAGAACTCTGGAAACGATAATCCCGTGCGGGACCCGTTTCGGTACGTTTGTTCACCAACTATGCCACACATTTTGAAGCGCGAAAATTACGTTATAGTGCGTAGAATGGTCTGCGTACAGATGGAGATGGTGGATTACCTTATCGCGACGGAGCGGTATCAGTTGGCGCGTCACGTTACTGAAGCTTATGGTCTTCCACTTTTTTGGTTTCCAAAACTTGCTGCGCTTTCCCTCCCTCCACTCCCGCCAATTCAAGGCGGCAACGTCCAGAGTGAGAAAGGGAGGGAGTCGGGGTCACTCCCCGGGTCAACATTCGTGTCGCCATTTCACACAGCCTCCCATGCGGAAGAGCAGGCGTCGTCATCACCAGGTGCGGTGGCGGTGGTGGCGCCAGAGCAGATCGCCATTCAGTGCATTGAGGCGAAGCACTCCGTCACGGAGGCCATCGCGTACTGTGAGGAGCACCTTCTGCCTGCCCTGGAGCGCATCAACGCTATACGAGGACCAAAAGCGGTGGAGGTGGTGTATGATCTTCTGGTTGACCTCTACGCCACACGGTTGCTTCAGATTTTTAGAGACGGGCAAACCGATCAGCAGCATGTTATTCAGTATATCGCCGACCATCTTCTGCCACAGGCAGCACGCCGCCCAGCCTTTGTGCAGGCAATCATTAATGCTGTGACCTTGCAGAATGAACCATACTCCATGACGAAATCCTCGGCTGAGAGCCCTTCAAAATGTAACGCGCAAGAGGGATCAACGGCGTCAAAGCTATTGAAATCGACTTCACGAAAGCACGAGGAAGCGATGCGGCTTGTTGCCTGCATGATGTCGGTGGAGGGCTACCACAAACTTGCCATGTCGTTCCACCGGGTGGCCATTCTGGTTGGATCGCAGATTTTGTTCGTATGCGACGCTCTGGAGCGGCGCCATAATCTCAATGCAGAGGATGCGGGAAATTCCCCAGGTGAGTGCACCCGCACACTCCCCGATCTTGTCACACGCGTGGTTGCCACATCTATTTTTTTAAAGGATGAATATTTTGATCGCATGGTGTTGGAGCGGCGTGCCATGATGGATGGCAGTCAAAGCACCCCACCCATTTCAGAGAGTCACTTGAATACGCAGTCGGGGTCAGTCGCGTTTGACGCTGCAATGATGACTGTCGTGGAGGAAACACTTGGGCGAAATCTTGGCGTGCGCCCGGGTGGTGACAGCAATAAGAACGGCGGCAGCGACAGTGGTGTGCCGCTCACGGCCACCGAACTCCTTTTGGCCGAGGAACGCTGGAGTAATGATGTGCTCTTTATTAAGAAACCCACGCGTTTCTACTGCTACTTGACGAAGGATTGCTTTGATGGTGGAACAGGAGGGAACTACCCAGTTGCATTGCCAAATGGCACTGTCCTCTCGAAGATTGCTGCGATGCAGTGCTGTTCCAAGAAGGTTGGCGAAGGGGAGCGCGCCCAGGCGGTCGTGGTGTGCCCACGAACAAAAGAGGAGTTTCCATTCGCAATGCTGAGGCGCATTTTCGTCACTTGATGGAATATCTCATCCATCTACTTTATATATATATATATATATATATATATCAATGGATACGCGTGTGTGTATATATATATACATATATATTGAGGCTCAAACGTTTTGCTCAACTTCAACGCTCCACCTCGCCGAGTGGTCTGGACAAAATTTTTTCAGCCTCCCTCGTCGTGCATGGCTCACTCATTCATTCTTCCATCTCAGACCCATGTCAACCCCCCGCCACGACACGGAGGCACTGAGGTGTTTTCTTTGCTATTGCTGCTGCTGCTGTCTCGAAGCATGATCGATGTGTATGCCGCGATGGCGCACCCCTCGTGGTAGATTGTTGAGATGTGCACAACTTCCAGTGGGGAGGGGGGGGGAAACAAAAACAAAAAGGAGGGTGAAGAGGAGGAGTTAATGTGTGTATTTCCCTTTTGTTTCCTCTTCTTCCTTTTCTGCCAGCTTCTTTTCTCCCACCAACACACATCACACACACACACACTCTCTCTCTCTCTCTTTTTCTCTCAGCGCTTCTCCATTCTATTTAGCAGGTATTTGTGTTGCCATTTTGTTGTTGTTGTTTCTTTCCGTGTGTCTCCCTGTTTCGCTCTTCTCTTCCGCCCGCACCCCGCCAGGGAAGGAGGACGGGGGTTGCTTTGTAGTTTTGATGGCTGTTGGCAATGGTTGAACGCGACATGTACCGTAGCAGCTGCACGGTGTTGTTTCAGGCGATCCTCACGCAAGCATGCCGGACAATTCTGGCCCTCTGCCTTATCGCAAAACACAGGGTGTCTGACGCACGGGTGGTCGCAATGGCAAGCTCGTACGTATCGGTAACGGAGGCACCGTCGCTTGTTGAAGGCATGAACATGCACACGCTTCTAACAGCTCTGCATTTTCTCTGCTGTGAGTATCATCCATACAGAGCATGTCATCATCACAATGGTGAGCTTGCAGCAGCTGTCGACGCCGTTAGGCAGAATTCTGATATTTGTCAGATCATATTAACTGCACTAACGGAGTTCATTTCACGAAAGTGGAGAGGTGACGGGGTGTTGGTTTACCGTCTACTTCATTGCGCCAGGTTGTGTGATTCGTCCAAACTGCACATCGTCCCTACTGTCACCACTACTACCACTACCACTACTACTACTACTACTGAAAGGTTTGAAGCTGCACCCCTGTCGTTGCTTCTTCGTGTCTACCCCGAGCTGGGGAGCACCAGTGCAATAGTTGAGGTGTCCTGCGGCTGTCCACACCAGTGGTTCAGGGAAACCTTGCCTGCGATGCTGCTGACCATGTCGATGGAGCAGCATGCACGGATGTGGCGACGGTCTTCTCTTTTATTAGCCGCCTTTCTGCGGTGGCGGCAGCGTCACGGCATGCGTCTCCTCTGCAGTCTCGCAGCAGGTAGTCACCCCCCAGCTCTGGAAATTTCTACTCATGCGCCAAGCACCGTCCCAAGCGAAATCCCTGAGCTGTCGGCAGCGCGACAGGGGCGTTGTATAGCCGTAGGAGGAGAAGAAAAAGGAAGCAGCACCCTCCCGCTGCAGAAATCCGTTCAACATGACCATTCTGAGCAGGACATTACTCCACCACGAACGACTACTCAGCCAGATGCTTCTTCAAGCGAGAGGAGAATGGATGGTGCAACAACTGCTTCTGATGCTCTCCAAGATGGTGAAATGCTAAAGGCATTCATTGCAGAATGCGATAAACTGTCCTCCATGCGGATTAAGCGTCACTCCTTTTTGCTGTGGCGTGACGTGCGGTTCGATGAGCGCCGCAGGGTGAGACGCCTCCTTTCTGACAGCATGTGGCGCACAAAGCAGCGTTATTGGGCGCTGTGGTTGCAACGGCTCCAGCGCCGTCGCGAGGCCAAATGGAGGGCGTTTAGAGAAGAGCAATGTCATGCTCTCATAGAGACAAGGGTGCAACTGCTCGTGGAGCGAAGTTTTGTCAGTTGGAAGAATTCTTTCATGGTACGGCGGTTTCGCGCGCGCACCTGTGGCGTCCGCTATCTTGCCATGTGGCGTCGCGCCTACATTTTTTCCATTCACACACGAGGGAAACTTGCGCCACTGATTTCACACCGCGCTGTCATTAGCCGGTGTGTAGAACGATGGAGATACGCCTATCGCAGCCGTGTGGCAGACCGTATCTGCATGCGACGCTACCTCGGTCGCATAAAAGAACAGGTTGGGCGACGATCGGTCTTTCTGCTATACGACAACGTTGCACGGTTGCATGAGAGGAGGTTCCTACATCTCCGCTGCATGAGAACCTGGCTTAACGCATATCGACTTCGCCGTTTGTGTGCCAAATTTCTTGAGACCACAGGGCGTTCACGCCTGCACCATGCCCTGACACTGTGGCGCAGTAAGTGGTCTTGTAGATGCAGTGGAAATGACCGCATGGAAGCCTTCTTGTCGATGAAACAACGACGACTTGTTGTCCTGAGTTTTACCCATTGGCGTCGAAAAAGGTACTTTCGAGATATGTGTCGGTACTTGGCTCTATCACAAATTCGTAGCGCTCGCCGTGCAGTGTGGACTAGATGGATCCAACGTGCGGCCTTCCAGCGACGGATACAGCGTGACCGCTTTGCGCTTGCTGTATTCGCCCATCAGCGTTTTCTGCTGCACAACGTGTGGCGCCTTTGGCGATGGCGCTGCACCCAACGCGAGCACGAGTGGTTCGCCCGTCGTGAGACCGCCATGCTGCTTCGCGCCCAGAGGTTTCAAGACCGACAACTGCTTGGAACAGCATGGTTTACGTGGAGGGGGAAGATGCACCTGACCCGACGCCAAGGCTGCAATGCTGCACTCTCGCCGGGTTGCGAGAAAACTCCGATTGGCATCAACCGCAGTTTTCAGCCGCCCAATGCATCGATTGGCGGCCCTCCGCGGAGACACGTGGTGCAGTCTCGTGGTCTCTCTGTTTCGTTTGCAGAGCTGAACCGTAGCCCGCCTCGGAGAGACCCGTTGGCGGCTCTCCGAGCGGAACGGGTGCTCCTGCGTGGCCTTGACTCGTCGCAGTGGCATTCGATGGCACAATCTCGTCTTTTCAACAACAGTAATGAGAAAAGGAATACGAACAAGGCGAGTTGCAACGGTAACAACAAGTGGTACCACCAGCGTGGGGGATTTGATGGGGAGGAGGTGATGATCATGCTGCCGTCAGATGTCGAGGATGACATCTCCCCATCGGTCGACAACAGCCGCGTGCTGTTGTGAGTAGTGGTGTATGCATGGATGGGGTGGCGGTCGAATAGAAATACATTATAATTCACGCGACGAGATTAGATGTCGTTTAATCCCCCGAACTCGCGAAGAAATGCCCTCGGCTCTGTTTATATATATATATATATATATATGTACTGCACTCCGTTCTTTCCGCTTCTTGATACACGGAGGTATATTTTTAGATCGCTTTGCTCTCTCTCTCTCTCTCTGTGTGTGTGTGTGTGTGTGTGTGTGTTGTCTGCTCTTCTTCTTATTGTTGTCACATCTTTGACTTGATGCCCATTTCTCCTTCTCCCTCTCCCTCTTCTTTTTGACCCCCTCTTATCGGCTCTTCTATTTTCGTGTGTTTCTGTTTGGTAGTCGCGGGTGTGTGTGTGTGTGTGTGTGTGTGAGTGTGTGTGTGTGTGTCCTCCTGCGGTGTGTGTGTGTTGTTGTTGTTGGTTATCGTTGCGTGTGTTTGTGTGTAATTTGAATTGGTTAGTACATTTGGGCTCCGTGATACGCGCAGCTGGGCGACAGCAGCCCGCCGCACAGTGGGACGTCTATCATTTCTCTGTTCATCTTTAAAGGGTGCTGGTAGTGGTTGGGAAGCTCCTTTTTTTTGTTTTTGTCCTTTCTTTTCTATCCTTCTTTTCTGTTCTTCTTTCATTTTTGTGTGTGTGGCTTCCCTTCATTGGGGGACGCAGTTGTTGCTCGCTGCCTGCGTGTGTATTTGGTGGCAACACTTGGCAGCTGCATTGACTCGCTGAAAGGAACACAACGAGAGAAAGAGAGGGAGAGAGAGGAAAGGCAGAGGAGCGTGAGCTCTGGTGTGAACTGCGGCCGAGGATTCACCAAGACTCATACATTACATTACATTACATTACATACATACATACAGATACCTGCTTTCTTGTTTGTTTGTTTGATTTCATTTCATTTCATTTGCTGGCGCCGCTGGCTCCTCCTCACCGAGTGTATTTGATTCCCCTCGTTTAAGTCGCTCCCGTATTTATCCCGCCTCCACCCGAAATGCGGCGATATGTTAGCGCTGCTACGGCCAGCACGGCGACCCTCACCGCACCAGTGATGGGGATGCTTGCAACGTGGCAGTTTGTCCATTTTCACTCATCTGCAAGGCTTCTGGGACGGAAACAGGGTGGCCCAAAGAAACTCGGTGCTGCTGCGTCCTCCACGCCGGCTCCCGAAGCTGCAGCATTGTCTGGGGGAAAGGCGACTTCGGGCGCTGGAAAGACGCCCGATGATCACACCGCATCTTCTGCTGCCACCTCTGCAGCGCCATCAACTGGCACTAACACCGATTCTCTCACACAAAATGTGGGTATTGAGCCGGAAAGGAAGCCGCAACGAGATCGTGACCCCCGCAAGGCGATGCAGAACCCCACTGAACGCTTCTCACCACCCATTCAGGAAAAGGAATCTACGCGGCCGAGTGGCAGACAAAGGGAAACAACCAGCATAAGGCGTCGCGTGGCTGACGGCTCTACCTCCGCCTCCTCCCCGTCTGTCTGCGTGCGGGTTGAGAAGGAGATGAAAGAGGACGAGGTAGTCGCAGAGCGTGCGAGCATCACGAAGCTGTTTATGGTCTCGGACTCGGTAGCCTCCATTTTCTGTGCCCTGCCGCAGGACCAGCGCTCCATCGACAACTATCTCAGGGAGGTGGACCAGGCAGTTGTTCCAAAGCCTCTATCGGAGCGTTACGCACGCGGCACCAACGCAAAGGGTAACAGTGATGCCATGGCGCTTAGCATGGAGGCAGCGCGGCAGAGCGCGTCAACAGCGAAGCGCGAGATTGCCCAGCGCATCCTCTTTGAGGAGCGGGCCGATCACGCACTATGTATCCACGTCCGGGACATGGAACAGCTGGTTCCCCCACGCCATTTACTGCAGAACGATGTCTCCAGGGGATCACCTTCGAAGAAGATGGCCGGTGGCCAAGGTCGTCGCAGCTCGTCGAAGCGCGGGAAAAAGATTCCCCCTGTATCCCATTCTTCCGTCGCGGCTGCTCCTACACTTGTGCCGCTTGAACGTGTTTTGGCGCTGCAGCACTGGCAATCAGACGCCCTAAAGAAAGCTCGTGAGTCCCAGGACCGTCATCAGATACCAGAGGACTATCATGCTATAACACGAGTGCGTTTTCATGATCCACACAGGGCGGACCTCACGGTGGTTCAGGGCTGCGGTGGCAGCAAGTCCGTCGTTGACGTTCTTGCTGTGATGAACCGAAACCTGAAAAGTGATAACAGCGTGGTGAACGAAGATGACATTTCCGACGACGAACTTTCTCCCGCGGAGGAATCGTCGATGTCGGCGCTGCTTTCAACACCCTTTGCTCTTAAGCCGCTTCTCTCGGTCGTGGCGAGCTGTATTCCGCGCCGCGAGCCCGCGCTGGGTTCACGGTGCGATGAGGAGATGTTTTCTAGGTCCACCACTGCCGCCACGCCACGGAAGGCAAAGAAGTCAGAAGGCGCTGTCGATGCGACGAAAACGGCGGCGACAGGCGCGGGGTCCCCTGGCACGCTCCGAAGAGAGGGCCGGCAGCTGGGGAGGCGTGTTCCGCCGATGCCGCGGTTTACCACGCGTGTGACGGTGCTGGTGGAGCACGACGAACTACAGCCAGTGGACCTGTTCTCCATGGCGGGAAAGAGCGCCGCGAGGAAGGATGACCGCAAGAAACTGGAACCTCATAAGAAGAATGAACCTCAGGTCTACTGCCTGATTGCAGATGGTGGGGAGTTTTAAAGTGCATGACCACCAAGCAAGAAACAAAAAGCTTTAAAAAAAATTTTTTTCAAAAAAAAAAAAGAAAAAAAGAGAAAAAAAACTGGGAACAAGGGAAACACGGGGCAGGAGGTTTTGAAGCGAATGATGTTCATCTTATTGTTGGTGCCGGACTTGTGGTTGTTTGCACCTGCATTCCGCTGGATAATGACGACGAGAAATGATGCGGGTGCTGGCAAATGCATGCGCACGGAAAGAATACATAAGTACACCCCCCTCACAAATCGCCCCAGCTGGACGGGTGGGAGGAGGGGATTCTGAGGAACTGTACGCGGGATGTATGTTCTTCAAGGGAGACGTCTTTGTTTCTTTGTTTGTTTGTTGTATGAGCTCTGGCGCGAATTGTATTCACTGCCGCTCCTTCGAGACACCTGCAGTGTTGCCGCATGTACGGATATATATATATATATGTATATATGTATGTATACGTTCATGTAGATCAAGAGAAGAAAAAAAAAAAAAGGCATGCCCCACTGCCGTCCCCATTTACAGCTGTTACTTTTCGACTCTCTTCTTGCTGTCGCTTACCTCTACTGCGCCATAGTGGAGAGTTGGGAGCAGCGTGCGTCTCCCTGCCACCAAAGAGTAGGCGATGGCGGTGCAAAATCAACGCAACACCAAAGGAACAATGCAACTTCATACAAAGACCGATGGGTGCATGATTCTGGTGCAGTCGCTGCTTTGCATGGATGCTTCCAAATGACGGCGGAGACAGAAAAAAAAAAAAAAAGAGTAAATATATATATATATATATATATATATATATATATATATATGTTTGTTTTTTGTTTGTTTGTGTGTGTTTGTTTCTACACGCCGAGCGTTTTTGGGTGTTGGTTTTTTGGGCTCTACAATTCGATTCTTGTAGACGAAAACAAGAAAAGGAAAAAGTAGTGGGGCGGGCGTGGCAGTGCGGCGACAAAAGAAAAATGAAACTGTGGAAGCGGGAGATGCGCGGGGGAGTGGTGGGGGGGGGGGACTTTTTCATTGTTTTGGTTTTGTTTGCTGCCGCCGTTGATGATGTTTTGGCTTCTCGGGGTCGTGGCGTGCGAGGGAGAACCCGGGCGGGTGTGGAGCAGCTGAACGGCGTGCAGCAACAGAACACAAACCCAAAAAAAAAAAGTCTTTTTTTTTTTTTTTTGAAAAGCGTAGGGGTGCGTGTGTGTAGAGACGAAATGTGGTGCATATGTATTCATCCCTTCTTGGCTGCGGATGCATTCGTGTCTTGCGCTGCCGAAGGCTCCCACCATTTTCTCTCCCCTCTCTCCTCACACATGCACGTGCATATATACGTACACAAATACATGCAGTCACGACCCCTCCATTTGTCTTCCTTCGTCGCATGACCGCCGTTGCTCTCCCGTTCCCCACCCACACCCGCCTGTGGTCTATCTTCTCTCACTCCTTCCCTCGCTGATGGTATTGGGCCGACACGTTGCACAAACTGCAGACTGCTGTTGTTGTTATTATTAGTTTCTGGCTTGGTTTGGTTATCTTTCTTTGTTTTCATCCCGTCGTCTCTGGTTGTCCGCATAAGAGCATTTCTTTCTGTATAGATGTAGTGGTTAGAAATGCGCGGGGATGCCGGCAGGCGGACACGCATACAACATTTCCCACCGACCCTCCCCATGGCTGTCTGTATGCATGTATTTGTGCGCATTCATGTGTATCTGTGTGTGTGTGTGTGTGTGTGTGTGTGTGCTTCTTTGTCTTCGCTACTTGCCGCAGATACGTTTCCCCTCCTTTAAGACGGTGAACACCTTCTCCATCTTTATTTCGTCTTCCCCTTTGCGTCTTGACTCTTTTTGCACTCAACCTGCTGACTACACACGTGTATACGCACCACGTGGTAGTACACGATGGTGGTGGTATCAACAGACGTGCCTACCGCGCCGGCCATTCCACCCATCCCAAATGTCGGGGAGACCGGAGCACGTGGCGTGGTGGATGCCACAAAGACTTCACCCCTGTGCCGTATTCGTCATGTGAGCATCGTCCCTCCGTCCGCTACAGATCTCGTAGAGGTGGTGGACCCTCTGCTCATCTCGCGCAGTAGTTCCTTGATGAAGGAACCCAACCTTTCGACCGCGTCAACCGAAGCATTCCCCGCTGCGCAAACGGCGTCAAGCCCGACAGAAAACTCTCGAGGCAGCCCACATGGCTTTCCGAAGCATCAATCTCTCACGCCCACGGCACATGATGCCGGCAACGAACTTCCCGTATTGAGTGGGAAGAAAGATGCCTCCAACTCTGTGTCAAAGACGTCGCATGCGAAGGGCGCCCGGGGTTTATCGCGTCGACTCTCATCGCCTCGATCACCAGATGGCCGAGCAGCGGGGGCAGGGAGGGTGGGAAGGGCGAAGGAATCGAGCTCCAAAACTTTGGCTGGTGGCTCCAGCCGGCGCAACAACTCCACCCCGCCACCACCGAGCAATAAAAAGGCGGGTGCCAGACCGACCTCTGCATCGAGGCCCGGCAAGGGGTTGCGGGCTGCTAGCCCTTCAAGGAGGAGCCCTGGAGGCACACTCTCGCCGGTGCGACGAAACTCGCCGCAAGGGTCGAAGCAGAAGCGAAGAAAGATTTTCCAAGCACTATTCATTACCGAGGAAAAAGAACGTGCAAAGGTTTATGAAGCGTACGAAACGGAATGGAATCAAATGATATTGATCATGTCCATTCAGTCCTTTGAGCCGCAGCGAAGGGCTCTGCTGTACCTTCAAGATGAGTTAAAGCGGGTGCGGGAGGAGTACGGCGCGAGGGCATCTCGCGCAGAAAATGCTGTAGCAATGCTGACACAGGGCAGCGTTCACTTGTTGGAAACTGTGTCTGAAACGGCAGTGAAGGTCTTGAATGAGACTGATTTGCTCGAGGTTGTGCTTCCCTTCAGTGGGCAAGAGATTGCAGTTGATGGGGTGACGTTGCCGTGTTCGAGAAATCCCCTCTCGAATCTTACAGAGGCCCACAATCTCATCAAGCAAAGAGATTCACAGGAGCAGTCGGAAGTTGAACGGATCAAATCGTTTTTTTCCCCATTGGGTCATTCTGCTGCTGCTGCTGCTTCTGCTTCTGATGCTGCTGCTGCTGCTAACGACGACAGCGACGCAACAATGGCCATGAACGGCAACAATGTAAAGAATGCGTACAAGGTTTACGACGGAACTACTCATCTTACGGACTTTCTTGCAGCTCTTCTCAACCGTACGCACCGCATGCTGCAATATTCAAAAAGAATGAACGAGGTGCTGCAGCAGGCTCTTGATGAGAATGCTACACGTCTGAAGGTGGCGGATGATATTCTGCAAGAGACTGTTGCGAAGCGCAACGTGGAGGTTGACAGTGCCGTTCGCCTCTGCGGGGAGTTCAGCATGGAGCTTCGTCAGCGGATGGACAAGATGGAGAAGGAGGTGCGGGACGCCCTCAATGAGCTCATCCAGCGCAGTGCGACCGTCAGCGTTGACAACAACGCCTTTTCTGACCATGCGCAACTTTTACACAATAAGGAAAGCACGATTCAGCACTACATGTCCAAGATGGAGACTGTGGCGGTTGAGCAGGGAAAACTGCTCCAAGAAGTTCGTTTCAAGTTGCTGGAACTATGGAAAAGACGGAGCGGCGACGGCGATGAGGAACGGGCTAATCTAAAGCACAGTGGATTGCCAAAGGCGTATCGCGACGCCCTCCAAGAGTGTGATCGTGACACACTCCTTCGCTTGTTGCATTTTCTCACGCTTAACAGTGACGATGCGCCTGGTCTTCTCGTTGGCGCTATTGATGAACATAACAATTTCCTTCGTGGCAACACGGCGGAGGCGCAAGCTGTGGCGCAGCGGAGCGCCGTGGAGTCGGCGGTGTGTTCCCTGTTGGAGAAACTTCATGAGGAGGGGGACATTAAACAAAACCCGTGCCGACAGGGCGCAACACTCGCAGAAACAATTCATGACATGGTGCACAACTATAACACCTACATGATGACGCTGGAGAGGCAGCAGCGCAGGGCAGCGCGGAAGAGAGACATAAAGGAGACGTCCTCATCGCGACCTTTTTTCGACAGCCGCACCCCTATTCCACCTGAATATGCCGCCGACCTCCTTGGGCGCCCGCCGCTCAAAACGAAACGGCCAGCAATATGCGATGGAAAGGCAAACCGCGTGGGTGCAGAATCTGTGACACATGACGGACACGCTACGGTACTCAATGGGAGTATACAACTCGGTGGATTCTCTGGGGCCAAGAAGGCAATGTCGCACATGGAGACCTGCAGCGTATTGAACTACATGCGACGGAGCCACCCATCTGCGTTTGATCCACCGGGGACCGCCTCCGTTGTGGGATTCGGCCGCTGGGGTGGCTCTATGGCACAATGCAGCGACGAGGGCCAGTCTGGAAACAACCGCTACAGTTCCAGTCAATCACAGCATGGTGCGCCTGATCACTGCAGTCCTCTGAATGATACGGACCGCATGGCAACCCCACCACCCGGTGTGCCACCACGGATATCAATTGTACAACATGTGCTGGAACACCACCGTCAGGACCTGGAAACACTCTACACCTGCCCACAAATGCACTCTAAATCTATTCTTGGAGAGGACGCACCATTCTTAAAGCTGCAACGGGAGCTCTTGGAGGCATTTCAATAGTCAAGCGACTCTTTTGCTTGTCGCCCCTATGTATTTTACCTCTCACACCTAATCCCTGCTTGTTTGTGTTTTTGCTCTTCGCATTTCTCCGTTGTACCATTGGTCTTATTTTTCTCCTTTTTTGTTGTGGTTGTTGTTTGCGATGTCTGCCGCTACTACTATGATCGGATCAGGGCCTTGTTGCTGTGTGTGTGTGTGTGTGTGTGTGTCTCACATCTGGCGATGGTGTTGCGTTGTGCAAACACCTGAAGAGCGTTTGTTTGCTCCTCTTTCTCGTTGTTGTTGTTGTTGTTGTTGCCGTTGGGAACAATGATGATAGACACGCCTCAGGGTGGCAGCATTGCGACTATTTCGTCGCCCACTGCATATGTATCGATATTTGCTTTCCCTCCTTCTCTTCTCATTTGCCATTACATTGTCTATTAGTACGCACACACACATACAGAGACAGACAGGGTCACCTCGCATCTGTCGCCCTCCACACGCGGTGTTCAGGTTGTTTTTGTCTTTCTTTGTACCCATACCTCCCTTCTTCCCTCCCTGTATTCAGCTTGCCGTGGAGGTGAGGCTACTGCTTATTTGCTTAGGACGATGCGCCGCTCGCTGTGTTCGTTTGCAGTGTGGCAAGTGCTGCGTGAGGAACTGGCGAAGATCCCCTCCCTTTTGTGTTTTCACGTAGACGAGACCGTTTCTTCGGCCACAAAAGCCTGTCAATCGTTGACGGGCGCGAAGCATGACGAAAGCCCTGAAGTTGCCGCGAAGCGTCGGGAACACCGGGTGGCATACGAGGAGATACTGCGGAAGCAGCAGCAGAAGGCGAAGGAAGCTTCGGATCAGGCTCTTCAGGGATTAGGCCTCATGGAGCGCCTGAAAGCGCAGTTGTCGGCTGCAGCGGAAGCGTTAAAGGATGCAACATCCACGAATGCTGGCGCCATGTCGCTGTTGCAGCACTGTGCAGCCTCTCACGCTGCAGAGGTGGCAGTGGAGCAGGGCATCGATGTGAAGAGTGTAACGATGCAGCTGGAGAAGAAAAAAGCCGGCACGCAGGTGGGTCACGAAAAGGTGGTGGTGGGATACATTGACGCCCCTAATGCGTCGGAGGGGGAGGTGATGGCATTTGCCGAGAGGCTACAGAAGAGATGCCCTGCAGCTAATTCCATGGCGGGGAGAATTGAGTGGCGCAGTGTGGCCCACGCGCATGGGGGAGCCCTCAACAATGCTGAAGTTCAGCAAGATGCTACCGATGCAGTTCCATCTGGAATGCCCGGTTTCAGGCGCCATGCATCGCCGCCCAAAACGAATCTCGGTGGTCTGCAGGATCTGGATGAACTGCACATTCCCGGGAGCAAAAAGTCCAGGGACGATGCAAGAAACGAGTAGGTGCATGGGGAACTTGTAAGGCAGAAGAAGAGGATGGGGGTGGGGAGAGAGCGAGTGTGTGTCCCGTGCTCTGTTCCGTGTTTCTGCACATCCGTCAGTGGGGAAACATATTTTATTGGTGCGTCAGTGTGTGTTGCCTGCGTCGGGCAACATCGAATTGGACGATGGAAATAATGTTCCCTCTACACTGAGAGTTGGTCTTTCATTCCTCCTCGTCTTCTCTTCGTCTTTCGCTCGCACACTCACACACACACACATATATAAATATATATTTGATAGTTTTGTATCGCACACTCTGCCCTTTGCCTGGGGGGGGGGGGGGGGGGGAGGGATAGAGAGAACCTAGTTTAGAAACGCTGAAAAACAAAGGCCTCCACCTTCATTGCCTCTCACACAAACTTTCTTTCTTTCTAGATATATTCAGGCACTCGATTCTATCCTTCTCTTTCTCTTTCTTCGGGAAAGGGACAGTAGCAGAGAGAAAGAGAGAGAGCTGAGGCTTGTGGTTTGTTTGTTTTTTGTTTTGTTTTTTTTGGGGGGGAGGGGAAGGGAGGGGAAGGGAGGGTAAGTGGGGCCTCTGGGAGTGAAATAGTGTGGCTGCTAGCTACGCATAGAGGGGAAAGGAGGAAGGAGGATCTGTTTCCCGTGATAAATGAAGACGCGGTTGCGGGATATTATCTCCTGGTGTGTAGATGCAAGCAGCGTCACATCCGTAGCCGATCATGAAGTTTCTACTACTGCCATGGGGAACTGGATACTTCTTCGATCGAGGTGGATCGCCTCGCTTGTGCGCTGCTCGAAACTGGAGGAGCCAGTTATACCTCCCCTCAAGTGGCGCAACCGACACGGCAGGAGGGTTTTGATTGGCTGGGAGGGTGCCGAGGCGTTGTGTCAGTCTCTGATGCAGCAACTGAAGAGTGGAGGTGCGGATGGAGCGACGACCACCGAGAGAAGACTCACGTTGGATCTTCATGGGCTGCACATCGAAGACGATGGCGTACGGGCACTCTTACCGTTTCTCATTCGCGACGACCACTTGGTGGCACTTCTTCTACCCGGGAATGACATCACAGATGAGGGCGTCACGGCACTCTCGATAGCCCTTACCGAGAGGTCCAAGCCACTGGAACGATTGTCGCTAATAGATAACCCCGTGACTGCTCGGGGTGTTTTGTGTCTGACTAGTTTTTGCTGCAACTCTGCGCACATGCCGAAAGAATTGATGCTGTGTAGAGTGGAGCGGCAAGAAGGTGGAGGTCAGGACGGGAGCAGTTTAAGTCTCCTAAAGGACATGGAGGATAAATTAATACATATGCTTCACTCTGACAGCAATGGCAGACTAAAGTCCTTCACATACCACGGTAGTGGTTGCAATGATTTTAGTGTAGCCGGTTTCAAGTCTATTCTTCATGCGGTGTTTAGTCGATCCTCTCTGGAGCACCTCGCATTACATGACTGCTACAATTGTCTTGCAATAGAGAAGACAAACGAGCTATTGATGGATTCGATGATTGCGCCATTTACGGTCGCTGCAGATGGACTGCGCTCAGCAGAGTCGGCACTGCGAAGCCTCGAGCTGCATATCCCATTAAATGAGGAAGCCGTTGGGGCTCTGGCAAAGGGAATTTCCGCCTCCACACACCTTTCTAAACTGAACTTGCGTGCATGCGAGATGAGTCTTGAAAGCCTGCAGATCATTGGAAATGCACTTTCCACTAACACCACACTCATCTCCCTGGATATTTCGTACCAGTGCGCCGACATCGCCTATCCACTGTGTGACAATCGGTGGATGAACTGGGTGAGTCGTGGGCAAACGAAGTCTAATGTATCGTCATCCCGTCGGCCGCTCCTCCCAGTCTTCAAGTCTCTTCACAACAACAAAACATTGCAGGATTTGACTGCGCTGGGCATTGACGTCGTGAACGATGACGTGGAGGAGCTCTGTGCGTGCATTGAGCGTAGTGGGAACAACACCATACGTCACGTGTACCACACCGACGTCGGCTCAATGCCACTCACCACAAAATTGAACAGTCTTCTTGCGCAGAATAGATGCAGCAGCCATAATAAACCCCCTCGGGCGAATCATCGAAAGACGCACTTCGCAGACTCTGCAGCACCATCATCACCACTACCGCCACTCTTGACATCCACGCGCCCTGCGTTTGGGAGCACCGCACCGCGCGGGTGCCAATTCAGGGAGAAACAGGAGCGGAGGATGGATATCAAGCCACTTCGGAAAAAACAGGCGCTGACACTTTTGTCTATCGTTTCTCCGGTCGAAGAACACATCACAAGTCGCATTAATGTGTCAAATGATTTCAGCAACTCCACGAGAAACTTTATCACACCTTCACCGCCAGAGGAGGAGTCACCTCCCCCTCTGCAGCCATTCCCAGATGGAACTGCGTGACTGCCATCGCGCCTTCTCGACTCTTAGCGCGTATCGCCCCCGAGTGGCAGATACAGGTGATTGATTTTTTTTTTCTTATTACACATGAACAACAAATAACAAACAACAAACATTAGTCTCAAGAAGGGGTCTCTCCTGGGGTGTGTGTGTGTGTGTGTGTGTGTGGCAGTCAAGTTGGAAGGACAAATACGTGGCTGAATCGGAATATTTTCATTACCGTTGGTTGGGCGTGCGGATCATCAACGTCGTGGGTGGAGGAGTGTTGTACACCAGTTTCTGCATCACGTACCTTGGCGGTATGCATGCGGGGGGGAGAATGGGGGGGGAGGTGCGCCGTGTAAACGGCGATGGACTAACAACACAGAAAAAATATATTATATCCGAAGAAGCGTACACGTCATGTATGAAGGATGCTGCGAAGGGTGAAATTTTTGCGCAACTGCATCATTCCTCTGCCTCCGAAAGAGGGGCCTCGTGGTGGTGGTGGGTAATAAAAGGCCGAATGTAAATGAAGTAACAGCAGTGTGTAATTTCGTTTTATTTTTGGTTTTGGGTGTGTTTGTTTTGGTTTGGTTTGCCCTCAGTGTATTACCGCGTTATTTTTGTCTGGTGTGGCGTTCCTGCTTTTTTTGTTTGTTTGTTTTCGGTTCCGTTTGTGTGTCTTTACTGCGCGATGCCGCACGGTGGTTGCATGAAAACCCCTCCGCATGGCAAACGCGAAGAGAAGCAAAAAAAAAAAAGGGGGGGGGGGGAAACAAAATTAAAAGAGAGAATAGCGGCGGTGCTGCTGGTGCGTGAGCTCAACGAGGTTGAATGTGGCGGACTGAAATACGAGTCCGAAGAAGTACGACACACGAATGGGCCAAGAAGTAATAACTTGTTTTATTTGTCTCAGCTGTGTGTGTGTGTGTGTGTGTGTGTGTGTTATCATTCTTCTTGCTATTCTGTACAATGTTTGCATGAACGCTCTGCAGTACTCTGGTCAGTGATTGTTGTGGACAGTGATGTCATTGCCATCCTCATCATCATCAATAATAATATAAATATAAATATGTATCTGTGGAGGTATTCCTTTCGGTTTGCTTCTTCTTCTTCTTCTTGTTGTTGTTGTTGTTGTTCCTACGATGTCTCCTGTTGCACTCTGAATTCTTCTTCAGCTATCAACAGGCAGTTGTGTGAAGCTGTGATTTGAACTTCCTTCCAGTCATCCCACCCCTGCGCACTCACACATAGGAGGAGGGAGTATACTGCCGAGCCTGCCGTGGAGACGGTGTATTCCCGAGCGTGCGCGGCTGCAGCACATTGTGTTTGACTTGACGCGTGGCGATGGGGTGGGTGTTTGACCGAGTCGCCGATGGCCTCTTGCCTGGTCCACTGCATCCTCTGCGGCACCTCTCAAAGGTACACCGGCATGGCGTACTTCTGGATGTCAACGGGAAGCCGCTGGCAGACGGTAGTGCTACCGCTGCTGCCACCACATGGCGCTCGCATCATGCGTTCAGTGGGCGCTGTGGTCTCTGCGTGGAGGAAACGCCGAGCCACCTGAATAGTGTTACACAAGTCGCACGTCAGAATGAAGGTGGTGATGCACCACACCTCGATTTAATGTCGCGCCCCAGTGAAATTGTCGTCTCACGCGTGGCAGACCGCTATCGGACATGGGTTTTAGACTTTCACCTGCGCTCCACCAGCACGGATCCGCACATACTTTTGTCTGTCGCGCCTTACTATCTTCCGCAGGTGTGCGATACTGTGGAGGGTGCCGGTGGCGGTGAGACGCAGCGCTCTCCATCGGCAGAGGATCGCGAACTGTACGAGAAGCGGATGCTCGAAACCCCACTGATATGGGAGGAGCCGCTGACGCTGTCAGTGGATTGCACCGCCACAGGGATGTATTTGTGGAGCGAGGAGTGGAACATGTTTGGGAAGAAGATTGCCGAGACATGTTTTGTGCGTCAAAACCAGATGCAGGGTGACGATCATCGCGGGAATGTGAGCGAGTCGGAGGTGCAGGAGGGAATTTACGAGGCGGTATTGCGGCTCAGCTGGCGGGAGATTCCTTTGAGAGAGAATGATAAGTTTAATGGAAGGCGGCTCGATTCGCGTGACACGCTCCACTCTCCTGTAGGTCCGGCAGTAGTCGATCCCGATCCTGATCCTGCTGCTGCTGCTGCTGCTGCTGCTGCTTCCGGTGGTGCCGGTGGTTCGCGTCAGGGGGAAATGTCCGTCTTTCTGCGCGCAAGTCCTTTGGCTGATGAAGGGACTGGTGCTTCGTTGCAGATTCCCCAGGGAAACGTGAACGGCAGTGAAACTGACAAGAGGGGTGGTGTAAATTGCGCCAGCAGCGTTTCGTGTGTGTGGCAGCGTGTGTGGCAGTGCGTCCTGCCATGTGATGCCACGTCAGACGAGGTCTACTTTACACCGTATGCAACACTGATGGATGGCGGTGATGAGGTGATTCTCATATAGGAAAACGAACAACATGTCGTCTTCTGCCCATTTTGTTTGCGCTCCGCTTGTTTCTACGCCACCATTTCCTTTTGACGTAAGAGAAACTCATAACGCAAAGCAACAACAACAAAAGGAAATGCAGCGTGCCCCCTCCTCTTTCTTTCTTTCTTTCTTTCTTTCCACCCCTTTGTCCGTTTTGCACGAGAAGGGTGTGTTTTGTACTCTTGCATTCGCTTCATTTTATTAATGGCGTTGCCTGCTATTCCCCCGATTCCTGCTTGGGATGATGTGTGTGTGTGTGTGTGTATTTTTGCTTGTTTGTTTTTCTTCCGATTGCTAGTATTATTATCTGCGGTTGCCTCTCGCCACTTCTTCTCTGCCACCATTGGTGTGTTCAGCTTCAGGGGAACACTCGAAGAATAGCGAAACAAAAGAGATTTTTTTTTTTTTTTGTAAAAAAAAAAAAAGGAAAAAGGGGGTGAGAAATACGGTGAAGGGCGTTCGGAGGCGGGGAGGCGGGAATGGCATATAGAGTATGCACGCCGAGCCTAGCCTCCTCAACTCTGTCTTTGCTGTATCTTTGCAGCCTCTTTGCAATGGCGCTTCTTGGCCAGAACATGGCAGCCACATCTTTTCTCGTGGTGCACCTCACCTCCGCCGTGCGGTACGGCGGCAAGCACCATCGGCAGCGGCGCGAGGAGGAGCATTTACTGGGCGGTGTATCGAGCCAGCCGTTGCTGCCTCTAGCCCTTCCGCGACAGGTGTTGCTGTACACGAGTGTTATCTTTTCTTCTCTCCAGGTGCTGCTTTCCGCGGCCGTCGGTCCGCTGCTTTGCGAACTGGGACTACTTCGTGGCTGGCCAAAAACTGTGCTCAACAGTCTCGGTGTGTGGGGAACGTCAGATGTTTTTCCCCTCGTGGCAAACGTTGTGTCTGCTGTGCTTCTCTTCATCGCGAGCGTCTCGCTTTGTGTATTTCTCCGCCGACACGTTTGCCGCCCATCGCGTGGGTTAAACTGCTCCTTCCGCCGCTGGCCGGTGCTGCTTCTAGCCGCGCTCGCACTTTTAACCGCCCTCGTATACCCGTCGTATGATTATACACCGCTTCTCGTAGTTCATTTTCTCTGCATCTCCTCATTCCTTATTTCACGGGGCTGGTATGGAAGGGTTCGGTTTCTGGAGGTGGTCTCGAAGGGGTGCACAGTGGGGAGCCTCTTGCTTCTGACGAGTGGCCTTTTGGCTCAGTCACCGCTGGAACAGCAGCTGCTCCTCTCAGTGCATGAAAAGCCGAGTATCGTTTGGAGTGTCATGTGGTACGAGCCGGAGTGGGTAAATATCTTCCGGTCCACAGCGGTGATGCGAAAAGGGGTGCAACTACTGTTTCTGATGTGCACCATCTTGGCTTCTCGTCATGTGCATGGCACTTGGCGCATCATCTCCAAAAGAGAGATGGAGGCACATACGGAGTTTTTTACTGAGTTGCCGTTCTCGCTATGGCAGCTTTTTCCGTGGCGTTGCCCAGCAACATTGAAGAGTCTGCAGCTTGCACTTGGTCGCCACCTGCCCGTGATGGTACTTCCGCTGATGGTCCTCGTAAGCCTCGCTGTGATGGATCTGGTGTCGATCCTCATGCTCATCGCATCCCTTCTTGGCTTTGTGCTGTCATCCAGCACTTTTGTTGACGTGCTTCCTCTCTGTTACGCATTTCTTGCGTTTGGAATCACCCTCGAGTTTGTTGTCACGGTGGAAGGCGGGCTGATGCAACCTTTTTTGATGTCACAGTCAACGAGGAGCTCAGTGTTATTCGGAGTCGCCCTCGTGCAGTCCTGCGTTTGCTCGCTTCTTGTGTTTACTGTGTTAATGTTTCGCAGCACTCCCATAAAGTCTCACTATCGAACCGTTCGGGAAAAGAAGGCACACATACAAACAGCATTCAATCGTCTTCAAAACCGCCTTGGGGAGCTGCACGACATTTTTAGTCAGCTGTGCAACACTACCACAGGCATTGTAGACCGTGATGGGTTTCTCCGTCTCGTGCAGGAAGTGGCGTACACGTTGCGCCTGAATAGTAACGATATAGAGGCACTATGGCGATTTTTAACTGGAGGAGATCCAGTACTACTGCATGTGGATACAACGCAAAGCGAAGCCACTACGGAAGCTCTCTCAGATTCAAGCACCCTGCATAGCGCTCGAAGATATCGACTCCTCGGCAATGAATTAGATGACGGAAATCATGGCAATAATGCCGGCAGAAAACAAGAGCGAAGAGTAAAGCTGTCGCACGGAGGGGTAGAGCGAAACCATGGCATTGCCAATGTTTCCCATCACAGCGAGAGTAGCGGTGGTATCGATGATGATGATGAAGATGAAGATAATAATAATAATAATGATGATGATGATGGGGTAAATGGATGGAATGAGGTTCGACAGCAGCTTGTGGCAATGCGCCTCATAGGGGTGGCGGCGAGTAGCGGGGTGGAGGAGAAGGAGGAAAGGGGGGGGAATGCGGGGTGGGAATCGCGGCGGTCTTCCTCCGACAAGACGGCAGATTGCAGCTCCGGAATGCATGGGGGTGGCGTAGCGCAACGTACAGGGTGGTGGTGCGTACATGCGTCGACGCTCTCTGTTTCCTCCCCTGGCTTCCAGAGCGGCAGCATCAGCTACTTGGATTTCCTTGTCTTGGTGAGCGAGATTGAGAGGTACCGCATGCGGGAATGTGGCACGGTGTACGTGGTGGCAGCCATGGTAAAACAAATTGTGTACCTAAATGTGTCGACGCTCACCCTTGTTGCCATGTTTATGGCATCCATGACTGTGCAAACCCTGGACGTCCTTGATGGCATTTACCTTTTGTTTTTTATTGGCCTGGCGTATTTACCCCAGTACGTGGAGCGCTGCTGGTCCGTCATCGTCGCATACACAGTAATGCACATCACTGTGCGTTTCATTGCTCTGGCTTACAACAACGCCTACCACCACGGCGCATCTCCCGGCCACTGGGTTACGATCATTGGCATATATACGAGTGGAAACCCTTTTGCGCTGCTTTTATACTTTGTGCTGCTCTCCTTGGCGGTGTTTCAGATGCGGCTTTCTCGGCGTGACGAGAAGCGAACAGCCACCATCCAGGAGACCCTTCAGAGGGTGGAATGGCGTCGCTATGTGACATGCGCTTTCTTCCCACAGCTTCGCCAGAATTTTCTGACACTGACGACTGCGCTGGTGTTGGCAATGATGGCGCTCTTTATTCCACGTAACGTTTTTATTGCTGGCTTTGCACTTCTGTTCCTTTTGTACCTCTCATTGGGGGCGCATTCGGAGCGAGCAGAGAGTCTCGCATTGGCTGTTCTTGCAGCGTATAACTTGGTGGTGCTTCTGGTCATTGCACTCTACCATGTGCCGGACATCTCGAATCGGATTCTGTCGAGGTTGTCAAACATCACAGCCTGTCAAAATACCACCGCTATGGCCGTGTGCGCGTCGGAGGTTGGACTGTCCATGGGTGGCGATCGCTTTGTTCCCATGTCGTTGGATCTGCTCTCATGGTACCTGGCGGCAGCACTCTGCGCCACCCTCTGTCGGCATCGGTTTGGCGCCCGGAGAGCGACGGAGGAGGAGGAGGAAGAAGAAGACAGGGGTGACAGGGGCGTACATGTTGAGGGGCGTGAGATGCGGCTCATCTCTGAACCGCTGGTGTGGAAGGAAAATAATTTCCAGTACACAGAAATGGTGAAGAAAGGGGTAGGCAATGTGACTGTTACTACTACTACTACTACTACTACTACTGCTGCTGCTCACAATACAACCCATCCAGCATCTAAAGTCTGCGTAACGGACCTGTTCTTGTGCAGCTACGCTGACACCCTTGGCACCTTTACAGGGCGCTGCGTGCCGCTGGCATTCGAGGTAACCCGGTACTTCTACAGCGCTGTCGGTTTTATCCGTGGTCTTGGTGTAAACAACGGTATGTTTCTGGCTCTTGTTGCGGTAGGCTATGCAAGCCTGGAGAATTTCTCCGTGCTTGGCGCAGCATTTATGCTGCTATTTCTATTCAACTACGTTGGTGTGCCAGTAATAGTCGTTTCCGTGGTGAGCATGGCACTAACGTACGTGTACCCCTTCTTTTTCATCCCAGAGGCTCCGATCTCGGATAGTGTGAAGCGGTTTTTGAATCTTGAGAAGAGTCAGAAGGATGGGGGACCGAAAATTTTGGCACCCCTTCTCGCCTGCGCCATGGCGGTTTTTTACATTCAGACACGAAAGAAGAAAGCGGTGCTGGACCGCGAGAGCGCCGAATACCAAAGGAGAATGCATAGGGATTGTGCTTATCGCACGTTGAAGGAGCGTGCAGAGGGGCCGAACGTCACCACTACGGGGGAATCACAGACGACACCATGTGAGCCGCGCATGTCATCCGACACGCAGAGCGATGTGACTGGGAAGGCAAAGGAACCCCACAGTGGTTTTGGCACGCTGAAGCAACATTTGATGTTCCTGTGGAACTATTTCCGAACGAGGTTTCTCATCGATGCGGCTTTTGAACTCGCCATGCTTGTTGTGGTGCTTGGTGTCGCCCTCACTATGGATCGTATCACGGGATTCATCTTTGGTATTCAATTTCTCCTCATGTGGTTGTTTGGTCGTGTACGCTGCACCACTGAGCCGAACTTTGCACTCGCGCAGGAATTTCTCATTATTCTCTTTCTGGGTTGTATGTACTTTATCCGCCTTGGAATGCCTGATGAGGTAACTTCGATTTCCATCCTGCACGCTGAGCAATGTGGGCCGTGGGAGCATTATTTTGGTTGCGATCTGCCCATTCATCACTTTGTTCTTATGCTTGCGCTTGTGTTGATGCAACGCCGAATGCGGCATCTGATGGCGGTCGTGCGGGCGACGATTACGTCTGTAGAAGGCACCCTTGAGTTGGGAGAGCTGCTCCGAAAGAGGGCGAGGGATGTGGAAGACTGCAGAAAACTTATTCGCTCAGATATTGAGAATGTGCTACCGGTTCCCTCACGTGACATCATACGTAACCCGCAGACGGTGTTTGATCTCCTGATTGCCATATCATGCGCCTTCCTCCCGGCGGCAACATTTGCTTTTGTGCAAGGCGTTATGATGGCATCGCTTCTTGGGGTTGTGGAGATTGTGGTCTCGCTTTGCCTCTTGGCATTTAAACGCTCCTTTGCGTGGCGGTGGCATGTTGTGTGGCCTTACTTCACCCTATTTCTGTTCCTGACATTTGTTCCGCAGCTGGTGGTACATCTTCCGATTTCGCCATCGCTCCTGATGCACAGAGAGAATCTGATGATATCACTTGGCGTCAACCCATGGACACACGGCATTATTCTGGGGCAGTCACTTGTTCTCTTTTTTGCCATTCTGCAGCAGCGAATTTTTGACGAGTTTTTCTTTGCCGCCTACCTCATTGGGCTCTGCAGGGGCTCTTTGACGGCTGTTGGGCGGCACAAGGAGATGCTTGAGTACATTCAGAAACGGAATGCGACGCTGCAAAACAAGGTGGCGGAGGAAGAAGAGGCGTTGAAGAAAAAACTTGAAGAGCTCCTTGCGGAACGAAATATGCTGGATCCGCATCTGGAGATGGATGTTGGAGTGGCTGCGGCAGCGGGAGCGGGAATGGGAACCGCAGAGAAGGATGTGGGTCAGTACAAATCGCAGAAGGTGTCGCTGACGACGACGACGACCACCAGCACCACCACCACACCAGGGACACCCCTCTCCAGTTCTCAGTTCACTGACGCAATGCACACTAGAAGGGAATGTTTCAATGTGAAGGTTGCCCCCAGGAAGCAGCATGAGGATGGGTCGCCGATTGTGGGCAAGGTTGGGTTTCTTGGTGAGGAGCGGCATGTCGTCGAGGCGCCCGACGCTCAGGTGAAGTGTACGCCTTCTGTTGAAAGTACCCCTCTGGAAGTGCAGGACGACAAAACGTTTTGTTCCAGCGTGTATGTTGCGATACATGCATGGTCTGAAGAAGTTGTGCAGTACTTCGTATTGCGTACGTACCGCGGGAAGGCACCCAAGCACACCTACTCGCAGGGATACCGTGTGCTTGTGGCTTTTATGCAGTTCCTTATGACAAAGACCGCCCATCTATGCTACCTCGCGTTTCTGCTTAACTACGCAGAGAGCGGGACTCTGTTAGACCTGCTGCTCTCGCTCTCTGCGGTGTTGCATGGAATGCTTATCCTCCCGTGGGCAGGAAGTGGCTACTGGCGCGGTGTTCTCATCTACAATGTGGTGTCAATTCTCGCCAAATGTGTTATGCAGGTAATCGTTCATCAATTCCCCATGCACCCTCGGATGTTGTACTTTCTCTCTGCCTTTGCCCTGGACATTGGGTTAAATCGAAGGGATCCGTCTTCTCGTGCCATGACGCTCGACATTATTATGGACTTTGTGGTGTTTGTCAGCATCATTATTCACCGTCAGTTTTGCTTCGACTATGGTGTTTTTGGTGAGGATGGTGGGCTTCTCGCGGGAGAGCAAGCGTGCTGGCGTGAGGAAAAGGATGCGCGGGATGAGATGGACACCATGGACAACCGAAGTGAAAACGGTAAAGATACCCTCAACTTGGGTACGGTGCCACTGCACACATCGCCGCAGCTATTGGCAATGCGAAACGGTGCTTATTGTAAGCGCAAGGGTGGCAATGGCGATGGTGACTTGTGTGGTTTGATGCGTCGCAAGTGGCAAGAGGTGTCTTCACGCATTGGTAGTGCCCTGCGGAAGTACTGGCAGAACATCTGCAGGCGACATGGTGCTGGATCCGACTACTACACCGTTCAGTTTTGGGCAGACAGTGTCTCTCTTGTTCTTTTTGTCGCTGTTTACTTTGTCCTGACTGGGAGCTCGCGTGACAACATTCTCTCCAGTGTGCAGCAGGATCTCCTTCCGGGGCCATTGGTGGTGATTCTCTTTTTGGCAGTTATTCTGATGGCAGCTGAGCGTATTGTCTACATATTGCATTCAGTTCATCTCAAGTTCGGCCTTCACATACTCACCGTCTTGGGTTACCACGCCGTCTTCATGTTCTGGCGCCTCAGCCTCGCCCGGGAGACCACCACGCCGGCTGTCATCCTCCTGCTAGTGAAGTTTTTCTCCATGATGATGAGCGCGCTTCAGATCCGTAGTGGCTACCCGCTTCACCGCAAGCATGACCCTTTTACCACAAACACCAGTCTGCTTCATTGGTTTGGTCACACGGTGTACCGCGCCACACCGTTTCTGTTTGAGCTGCGGCTCCTGCTGGACTGGTCGGTTTCATCTACAGCACTAAAACTGCAACACTGGATGCTTCTCGAGGATGTACATCACACCATTTACCAGCGCTATGTCGATATAAGCGATCTGGCGTGGACCAGCCCAAAGAAGGGACGCCAGTTCCCTTTTTTTGTCAAGATGTACCAAGGCGTTCTGGGTTTTACCGCATGCATTATTGCTCTCTTCTTTCCTCTCATGCTGTACTCCACCTTTAACCCACATGTGGGCGCGAATCGCGTGTCCTCGTGGCAGACTGAGATAACGTTTGGTAGCACCTCGCGCTTCTACACGGGGAATGGCATCAACGTGGATACTCCATTCAAACAAATCTCTGATCTCTGGAACGCCGTACCGCAATTGAAACAAGAAGAATTCGGTGCAGAGGGCTCATTGCAAATGTTTACATTTCCGAGATGTAGCGCAGAGGTGTGGGGTGCCACACCGGCAACACGATTGCTGCTTCTGGGGCAGCTCGACGCCGCCATCAAAAACAATACACCGTTTGTCATACAAAGGCAGGATGAGGTGCTGCGTGTGGAGGCGTTGCCAGGGGCGCAAAAACGGGTTCGTGTCACACAACGGTATGTAGTTCCACGGGCAACGGCGCAGAAGTTGCGCGACGCACTGGAAGATGCACATCGTATGCGCAGACGGCACCGCTCGATAGAGCGGCACGATGCGCCAGAGAGTGGTGATGCATTTTTCTACCAAAGCGGTGAGTGGATTTCCCTGCCACAGTTTTACAGCCCTTTTGTGAGCAACATCCCGAGTGATGTTGTGCTGGTTGACGCCGTACTGGCAGACTGCGCTCTTCAGCTAAACCGCGTGGGTACAAGCAGTGCTGGGGTGGTTGGCACAGATGAGGACGAAGCCGACTCCCCTGAGGTGTTGTACTGGTGTCTCTGGTGTAAATCGTTTGTGAACATCACGAGTAGCATTCATCCCGCTGAGAGGGACATGGTTGGCGAGATGAGGACAACCAAAAAAACGGGGATGGGAGGTGGTGTCAACGTGGGTAATGATACCGACCTGTATGCGATTGTTGCGTCATCGGATGTGGCACTCAACTCATCCTTCTCAATTTTGCCTAATTTGGGAATTATCGCACTCTATACAACATTTATCTTGGCGCTGGGATCATGCTTGCGTAACTCTGTCACTGGACATGCGCATCGTGTGGTGCTGATGCAGGTGTCGAATCCCGATCCCATTGCCGAGATGCTGCGGTATATTTACATGGCGCGCTCCTCAGCAAGCAACGGATGTTTGGAGAGCCTGTTACTGGAGCAGCAGCTATTTTTCGAGCTGGTAGACATGCTTCGGTCATCAGAGCGCGTCTTGTCGCTTAGCGGTCGCCGTGTAGACGACTACGACGCGCACGGAAGGTTTCAGCAGCACCTAAAGCGACTGAGTGACTATCCGTTTTAACATAACACGAGCAACGGATAAGAGGAGGAGGAGGAGGAGGAGGGGGTTTTCCTCTCATTATTACCGTCTATCGCTCCCTTTTACTTCTTTTCTCTTTGTTTTCCTTTTCTTTTTTCCTTTTTTTTTTTTCGTCGTGATTATTATCGTTTTTCTGTCTGTTTGTTTGTTTGTTTGTTTGTTTTTCACACATTGTCATTTCATTGACTGTTAACGCATCTGGGGTGGGGTTGTGGTACACTCTTGCAGTCGAGATATCTTCATGTAGGGAAGAGAAATATGAAAGGCGAGTAATGACCGTGTCTCACGTGTCATCAACTTTCTTGCGCTTATTATATGCCCATTGTTTGTTGTTGTTGTTGTTGTTGTTGTTGTTGAAATGGAAGGCATCACACATCTCCTCAGTAATGTCCACTAATGGGCTTCTGCAACACCACTATGTGCCTGTGGTGCTTACACACCATCCACGTGTTGGAGCCATCGACTCGAGCAATTCTCGCTCAGCGAATCTGCAGAAATGGCAGGCGTTTGGACTCAACACGGGCGTTTCTAGTGAGTCAGTGTCTTCCAGTCGGCCAGGGGCGTCAACTGGGGCTGGAAGGAATGGTGGTATGCATAGTGAAAGGCAGGAGGTGGGGAAGGAGGAGGAGGTAGTGGGTGGTAGTAAGAAGGACAGAGGCGAGGGTGTTTCGTGTATCCGCCAGCAACTGATGGCTTTGTCATCGCGTGTTGGTCAGACCAGAGAGAAGGAGGAGGAAGAAATCAGCAGGGCACCTCGTCAGAAGGTGGTGGGAAATCAGAGGCGTGGCGCCGCGGGAGGAAAGCGCGGTCGGGGAGGCGGCGATGAGGTGGAAGAGCCATGCTCAACAAAGCCATCTGCGGCTGGAAACAAGAAGAAGCGCACGATGGCCGAGGAGACTCATGCGGCACCCCAACTGCAGCTGTGGCACGAGCACCGGGAACAGGAGTCGATGCAAGGTACAAAGAGGAAGAAACAGGGCGCCCGAAAAAGGGCTTCCAATGTGTCAACTGCCGCAAGGCGAGCAATCGAGGAGCCAGTGCGGCAGCCGCTGTTCAGCATGCCCGCTGACCCGACGCCTGCTTCGCTCCGCGATACATTAGTGACATTTCAGGAGATTGATGATGGAATGACTCTCTTCAATAACCTGCTGAGTGCTCTCAATGACATGCACCGTATTCAAGCCCCAACACTCTTTGTGGCTTTTATTCTGCATACAGGGGAGACAAACTTCTCCATCTCTGCGACCACAAACGGAAAGGTTCATTTTCTCCGAGGGTTTAGTCCCGAGATAAGTTATACGAAGGTGGAGTCATTTGTGTTTCGTTGGAAAGACGATATTTTCGTTGTTCCTGCTGCACCAGCTCTTACTCTTCTGGTGCGTGTCGTTGAGGAGCTTCTTGGTGTGGAGATTGTCACCTTTAATGCACCATCGCTCCTCCTTGTGCTCCTGTCGTACCGACAGGGTAGGCTATCTACCTCTTGCGTTTCCGACGTACGTATCATGTCATGGATGCTGCAGCCGCCAGAGGGTGCTGAAGCGTTTACTGACTATGACATGCTTCTGCAGTTATGCCAACAACAAATTGGCCTTCCTGTGGGGTTCAGAAACACTGAAGGCTGCACAACCAAGGAAATGATAAGCCACCGTGTCTACTATATGGCGCCACTCTACCGCTTGCTTTACGGGAAACTTGGCTCGCAGGGACTCCTTCCCGCCTTTCTCAAACAGGAAAAGCGCATCGCACTTCTTTGCGCCTCCATGAAGCTGAATGGCTTTCTTGTTAACCTGTCGGAGGTGGAGGGTTTTAAGTCCCGTTGTGCTGCCATGATGGATGAGCTCAATGCCTCTGCCAGGCGACTTGTTCCATCGATGCCAGAGTTTAACCTGCAAAATCTTGACGAGTGCAGGGTGGCGATTTATGAGGTTCTCCACCTCGGTACACATCTAACGAACGCTAGTGGTGATGGCACTCTTAGCTGCAACCTCAAGGTGACGAAGAGCGGGAAGCTTTCAACGTCCGAAGAGACACTGAAAATTCTCGCACCTCATCACGAATTGCCACGAGTGCTCATAGCGTACCGAAAGGCAGCAAAGCTTCTTCAGACGTACACGGTTGGCATGATGGAGACGGCGATCCCCGTTGTGTGTGATGAGGGGGAGTTCGCCGATCGCCCTATTTCCGCTGACATTAGCAAGATTAACAACGAGGATCGCGGCAACGTTGACGGAAGTATTGTTACTAGGGATGGTGCCCAATTCAACAGTAGCACCGGTGGTGATGGTGCTGGCGGTAATAATAACACCAAATGGGTCAAACTGCACCCCAATTTTGTCCAGGAGGGCACCGATACGGGGCGGCTCTCGTGTGTGGAACCAAATCTTCAGAACCTCCCACGTTTCAAGCCGAGTGTAGGCAGCGATAGTGCGGCGCCATACGAGGCGGAGATGGCGTCCTTTCGCCTTTGCTTTGCAGCGCCGTCAGGGTGGACACTGCTCTCTGTAGACTACGAGCAGATTGAGCTGCGGGTTCTGGCGCATCTGTGTGCCGATACGGCACTTGTCGATTCACTCACAAATGCTACTGATATTCATCGTTCGATTGCCGAGAGGATATTTCACAAATCGCCTGTCAGCAGCGAGGAGCGCTCACTTGCCAAGAGGGTTGTATTTGGCATGCTGTATGGTGCAGGCTCCCGCACGTTGGCGACGCAGATGGATGTGGCAGTAGAGGAGGCGCTGCATGTTGCCTCGCTCTTCAAGGCATCATATCCGCAGATTGATCGATATCATCGTCGTGTGATTGAGCAGTGCCGCGCCGATGGCTTTGTGCGCACTTTGAGCGGTCGAATCCGCCGCCTGACAGACATCAACGATCATGTCATGGGAAAACGATCGTATGCCGAACGGCAGGCGTTTAACACAGTTGTTCAGGGGAGTGCCGCGGATGTGATGAAGCTTGCCATGCTTGCAGTGGAGCGCGAGGTGCTTCAGCCGCATGGCTATGATGTGCGGTTGTTGGCGCAGGTTCATGACGAGATTGTTTTGTCCCTTCCAACGAAGAAGCTGCAAGAGGTGGTAGCGGCTGTGACACATGCCATGGTACACGCGGTGTCGTTGTTGGTCCCACTGCGTGTAACGGTGAAGGTGGGACGCTCGTTGGGTGAGATGGAGGAGTGGTCGATTTGCCACGAGTTGGGAGTCCTCCAGCCCCCGTGACACTGTGGCAGCGCCATCGCACCAAAACTCCATGCAGACAGACAGAAAGACAGACACACAGAGAGGGGGACGAGAAAAGGAGGGGGGGGGGAAAGGGGATATGTGCTCGTGTTGGTTCGGAGAAGACTCTGCTTGTGTTACACGGTTGTTGTTGTTTTTTTTTGAGGGCGATGAGTCTTGAGTTTCCCCTCGCTCTGACCTTCTGCCCGAATGCAGACGTATTGCATTGCACGTTGATGAGTCTACTCGTGCCATCTCGATGGAGCGAAAGCTCCCGCTGACAGAATGGAGGACTAAATTTTGGGAGGGATGAATGTGATGGGTGCTGACGTGATGGCATCACCTCCATTTCATCTTCCTGTTGTTTTTAGGGGGAGGGGTCTTCTCATTGCGCCAGCATCACTGGACAGTCGCACAGAAGAATGCAGACGCTTTCGGTGCCTAAGCACACCGCTATGCCACGCACGCGCTCACACAAATTTGTTTCTTCTTTCTGCTCTCCCGCCCCCCCCCCCCTTGTCTATTTCTTTTTTTGTTTTCTCTTGCTTTCCTTCTGCGCTGTCCAAACTCACAACTCCTTCAGATCATACCATACTGTTACGACCATTTGTGGGGTGCCGCGCTACATGACGACTGCGCCCCGAACCAAAGGCACGTATCCATGCAACAGGGCGCTATTGAGACAATCTCATCACAGCAGGATGGAGTGCGGAACACATTCTGTCAAACGCATGAGGTCCTTGTGTATTTCCTCATCGAGAGCCACCCTCAAGTCGGAACTCGAGTTCGGGACGAGCAAACACTCGGGCAAGCCATCCCCCAGGCAACGTTGGAGCGGTTGGTGATGTTCGTCACAAAGGATCTTCTATTCATGCAGAAGTTGGGCATGCAGCAAGATGAGGCGGAAGTTCAAAATCCGCATTTTAGTAAAAGTACTGCTGATATGAATCGCCAAGGCTTTACTCAGAGGTCAAAGGTAACATTCCTGGATGAAGTGAGTTTGGCGCTTGTGTCGTTTTTCTTTTCTGTGGCAAAAACCTCCCCGCACTCTACATCCATGCAGTCACAAATGCACTACGCCGTCACATTTGTGATTGGGTCGCCAAAGGACTCCCCGCGGCTTCATTTCGTCTTTCCGATGCTGCAGGACCGTTTGCTGTTGACGTGCAAGGCGGTGCTGCGTCGCATTCGTACTTCAGGATCTGACGGTGGTGACAATGACAAGGCAAATTTGGGTTTGGTATTCGAGTGGGCTCGTTACGTTACACAAATAGCTGCACACACCAACGGCTGGTTGCGTGCCGGTATAACCTGGCAGAGCATACGCTCATGCGACACCATACTGGCCACCTTGTCGGAGGATAGTCAGATGCTTCGAAACCTGTCAGGGTTTGTGTCGGCTGCCCTGGAACACCATCGCTGCGTTGTGCGCGCTGACGATGAGAAGTTGGTCGTAATGTGGCTTAACACTCTGGCACTCTTTATGCAAGACTCACAGCTCATCATGGCAAGCTTGCACTGCTCTCGATCTCTGGACCAAATCGTGCCTGACCTCGTACTTCAGGGCACAACGTGCGCCACATCTGAAATCATCACATTGATACCATTCTTTCGTCGCCCATGTGCCGTTCTAGACGTCTCGCGACGTTTAGATGAATCGGCGCATTTGTTTCCTGCATTTAAACTTCTCTGCTTTGGCGAATACCGGGTGGCAGCTCTATGCAGTGACAAGTTAGACCGCTTTGGTTCATTTCGCACTCGGACAACACGAGCAGTTGTGAGCCCACTCATAGCTATGATTTGTGGTCAGGTTTGCTGCGCATTAACCGCCAAGCCCTCTGTGTCTTCGACCGTTATAACACCAAGCAGCACCATGCCACTACTGTTTCGTGCGTCAATACCCGAGCTTGGCAACAATGGGACGGTTCCAGAGCATCGTAGAAATCTAAACGCTGAGATGTTCTCTCCATCTCGGCAAGAGTCTGGCGTGCAACCATGGTTCGGGGTCACTCCACCAAATATCGTCAACAGCAACAACAGCAACAGCAACAGCAACAGCGACATCCGAATTGAGAATGCCCTCTTGCTGCTGGCCCACTGGCGGCGACAAGTGCAGTTGAGAGCTCTGGTTCATATCGTCGCGGAGCGGAATGCCGCATTGTACCTTCCGCGCCGCAGAAACTCTGCAGATGTGGAGGATATGACGTCTGCTTCATCTCATCGCTCTTTGGGTATTCATGAGGCGGACCAGCGTGTGCTGGAGGTCGCCGTTGCCTTTTTTGCCCCTATACAGGAACAAAAGGAAGAGCGCGAGCGTGAAGCCATTCGACACTCCTTCAACTTCTAAACCGCGCGCCCGATACATCTCCTCTTTGGATTCCTTTTGTGTATTCCGGATGTTTGCAG
>JASANX010000957.1:37135-60307 GCA_030849745.1 Trypanosoma scelopori | reverse complement strand
GTACCCCGTGGGGAGCTGGGATAACAGTTTTCAGCGCCGGGGAGCGCGGCACACGCCTTTCCGGGTTTGCTCGCTAAAGCCTAGGTGGGTTCTGGGAGGCACGCCCGGTTGGCGCCGGGTGGCGGCGGGTGGCGGGGTGCCGTGTGCGTGTGGGCGCTCCAAACGTGTGCACCCGCTACTGTACCCCGTGGGGAGCTGGGATAACAGTTTTCAGCGCCGGGGGGCGCGGCACACGCCTTTTCGGGTTTGCTCGCTAAGGCCTAGGTGGGTTCTGGGAGGCACGCCCGGGTGGCGCCGGGTGGCGGGGTGCCGTGTGCACCCGCAAAAATATCGCGGATGCGCTCGTTTGTTTCTGTGTTTGTATCTTTTGCTTTTTCTATTGTGTGCGCTGGTAAAAAGTTTCCCCGTTCTTTGCACTATTCCCGTATCGGAGATTGAAAAGGTGGTGAGGAAGGATGCGGCTTTGTTTATGAGGTTATGTTTGGAGAGTGGTGCGTTCAGGAAAAGAGGATGAGCAGAGACATGTGTCGCACGTCTTTTTCGACAAGGGTGCTTACTGCGCTGGGTGGTTGTTTTTTATTTCTCCGAGTCCTCGGTGCACCGCGGGCAACGACACAGAAAGCCGTATTTTTCAAGGAGGCTTCGGCGCCGCCCGCGCAGATCATGTGAAAAGGCGTCGACGTCGATGTAAGCGATTGTGATTTCTTCTCCTGCTCTGATTGGTCGGCGCGCGGCAAGCTCCAGCATATAGCACGCGCCTGTTGCGTCTGCCCCCCTTGGGCGCAAAATTGCCGCGTTTGGGATGCAGCTGTGGTTTATCATGCAAAGTTCTTCTTGGAGCGCCCACCCCATGGTTTCCCTCTCATTGAAAGGGTAGCCGATGCTGTTGCACTTGGTCCGAAGGAGCACGTCGCGGAGGTGGTCGGCATCAATGCAGAATCCACGTTCCGCAAAGGTCGTCACAACTCGACGGGCGAATGATTCACAAAAGTGACGCGAGTCTGCTGACTGCTGGGCGACGTTGCTGCAAAGCTCCCCGATGGACAGAAGAAGCCGAGTGTCTCCGAGAAGCACCCTGGAGCCGTACTGCAGCACGAAACGTAGATAGTCCGTCTCGCCCTCCCGCACAGACGTGGGAAGTGAGCAGAACCACGCGCATGCATGTCGGTGAGCCTGAAGAACAGGGTGTTGCCGAATCACCTCGTGGGTCACAGCTGGCGACCGGATGGCGGAGCCACAGCCCTGAGGCTGCACCTCCATTTCCAGCATCTTCACGCAGGCGGCGCACAGAACGAGATGTTTGCAGGCTGTACATTCATACGGGAGATATTTCGAAGAGTCTCGCTGCTGCTGCGGGAGGGGCGCCTCCACCGGCTCGAAGCAGCGGTAGCAGGTGTTCTGCACGAAGGAGCTGTAGAGCACCGCGATATCATATGGCACACAGAGAATGGAGTCACCCTCCGCAAAGTCCACCTCCGCCACGAGACCTCGACCTCTGAGATCATCGATGTGCCGCACTGCCACCGCCTGTGACACCATCTTCTCCCGGTTTTAGTTGAAAAAAAAAAAAGCAACACAGGTGCACTTATCAGTAATGTTATTTCAACTATTCACCCGGCCTTCCCTTTTTTAGTTGTGTGAGATTACAGTGAAAATCGGGCGGGAGTGTTTCAAAAATAAATGCGCGCTACCAGCCGTTGTGATTTCTTGCCACCAGAGGTGGCAGCTGCCGCGCGCCCCTCCCACCACCAGTCCCCTTCTATTTAGTTGTTCCGAAGCGCAGCAAAACGAAATAGACCCAATGCAGAGAAGAGCACGAGGGAACCAAACCCCCCCCCCAAAAAAAAAAGAAAAGAAGAATGGCAGCAGGAGGGGGGGGGGGGGGGGATCGACAGAACAAAAAACAAAAACGGAATATGCCAAGAAGAAACACTACTACTCCTACGACGGTGGGACGATCCGCAAAATATGCAGACGTCAGCACCATCACGAGGTAGCGAAAGGCGTGATGTGACACACACACACATATATATATATATATATATATATGTAATAATGTGCGGGTGGCTGAGTCGTGTGTATGTAATGAGTGGGGGGGCGCGCGCGATGCGGAACCGAGAAGACGTGAAGAAAACAACCACAAGAAGACTTTGTTGACACCAAGACTGAATAAACCAATCGCGATGATGTTTTCCACCTTGTTTCTATTCCCTTCTCTTTCTCTCTCCTTTTTTTTCTTTTGTTGTTCCACCCACCACCACCACCCCCCCCTCGCTTTTCTTTTTTCTTTTTGTTTTAAATTTCCTTTTCTCCTCTATCAGTGAGACCAGCAGTCTGAGTCGTGGTGTGCCACATCTACACGAACGAACAGCAGCAACAGTAATAGTTATAATAGTAGTAAAACAAGGAGGAGGAGGAGGGGGGGGGGGGGGTGGGGGAGAGGGAGAGGCGTCGCTGCAGTATATATATATATATATAAATGCTGTTGGTGAATCCCTCAATCGCCGTTTTGTCCCTGTCGTGCCTTCACACTTCAATTTCTCTATGCCTGTGCGCAATCATGGCACCGCTTACACATCACATCACACCAGATATCACACCACACACACACACACACTCTCTCTCTCTTCCCTTCTGTCTTAAATTACCGCTAGTTTCGTTCCTCATCCACTCAATGTTGATGTATTGCCCTGACGGAGGGAGGGAGGGAGGGAAGGAGGGAGGTGTTAATTGATTCTGTGTCGCTGAAAAGGGGGTGTCAATATCTCTCACATGAACACACGCACATACGCACATGTATGTGCACGCCAAGAAAGAACAGGGGAAAAGAACAAAAAAACGTCCCCAAATTGTCCTTTGCACTTCCTCCTCCTCCACCACCACCACCACCACCACCTCGCCAAAAGAGAAAAACAAAACAAAAAGAAAAAAAAGAGAGCAAAAAAGAAAAAGAAAAGAAGAGGAAGTAGTAGTAGTAATGGTGGCAGTGGACGACCGCGGCGAAGACGCAAGTAGAGAGTGAAACGGGGGGTGGGCGGGATGGGAGCTCGTGTTCCGAGAGCATATAATCGTCGCAGCACCTCCTCCTCCTCCTCCTCCTCCGCCCCCCTCTCCGTTTTTAATTGTCCTCGCAACCCCCCCCCCCCCCCCCCCCACCACCACCACCAATGCCCTTCTTCATCGGACCCACACACACACACACACACAACAACAACAAAAAAAAAAACAACAAAAAAAACACCTTCATTCTCTCAGTCTCCACCAATATATGCAGCCGCAGCAAGAGCCCATCCCCCACCTTTCCCACTACTCCCACACCCCCCCCTTTTTTTTTTGCTTCTAATCCCACCCACCCACCCACCCACCCACACACACATATATATATATATATATATTACACTCTATGCGATGTTTTTTTTGTTTTGTTTTGTTTTTTGCTTTCTTTATATATATATATATATGTGTGTGTGTGTTATTGAGCGCATGCCGTCATCTCCTCTCTCTCCCCCTTTCTTTATTGTTCTTTTATGGGTCGCGATTCTCCGGCTTCGCATATGGCATGCCTAGGACGTCGAATACATCCTTTTCGCATGTGACATGTACCCGCTTCACTTCCAGTTCATCCTTTGTAAGTCCCAAAGTCTCCATCTTTGCAGAGTTGCCACTAATAACTGACACGACGTGGTCCATGCCATCCTCTGTGGCCTCGGCGGTGGAATCCGCAGCAGGCGAGGACTTGGCCCCTGCAGCTTTGTTTGCCCGGACCTGCTCCTGCAGGGCCTTCACCTCCTCAGGGCTTCCCAACTTGAAAAGGCCATATTCGTTCAGCAGATATCCCTTGCTGATGGCCGCCTGACGCATGATGACGTTAAAGTTTTTGCTGCCAGTAAAGGTGAGCAGCGCGGTGGGCACCGACCTCGCCTCAATGAGACGAATGTCTACGCGGCGGGCCTTGTAATTCTTCGTTGTGCCGTTGATTGTGCGAGGCGGGAGGCGACCCATGCCCATGTATTTGAGTGAGCCCTGCGCCATCGTCGCCTCGAGGTACCTTCGCTCCTGCAAGTAGTCAACAAGAATGCCGAGTGCACCGGTGATTGTCACCGGGCCGTCTAGCGGTGGTGCGCTGAAGGTACGTGAGAGAATGGCATCTACGTCACCGCTGAACGGGTGTCGACGACGGTAGCTACCGCAGATATGAATCTCGTAATCGGACCCAAGCCTCGTCTGTACATTTTCACGAAGAAAATTCTCGTGCAGAACAGACTCATGCATAGGAATCTTTTCATTGATGTCGTGGAAGTAGCGCACGCCGACGCGCTGCTGGTCTGTCAGCTGAATTCGGTCTGCCTTGTCTATGAGCTCCTCCACGGTGAATATACCCTCGCGGTCAAAGAGCGCAGCCGCTGCACGTGGGCCGAACCCATGCACCTGCGTGAGTTCCTGAATCGCTTTTAGCTTCGGCTTTGTCTTCTTCTCAAGCTCCTCCAGCTTGCCGGTCGTTATGATTTCCTCTGCCTTTTTGAGCAGCTTCGAACCGAATCCGGGAAACTTCTCCAGATCTTCCACTCTTTGCAGCGGCAGGTCAAGGTTTGTTTTGAGGCTCTGCACCGCGCGGTTGTAACTCTGCACCTTGTATTTCTCGCCGAGGGCGTTGTTCAGGTCGGCCATCTCCATAAATATGCGAATGATGTTATCACGGGTATCAGGTGTGAGGCGGCAGAAAGTCCTTCGAAGCATCGCGCCCAGTGTCCTTCCTTCCTTCCTTCCACCACCACTACTGCCACTGCCAAGAACAACAACTGAAGTGCAGGTGCCCTTCTGTCTGTCTCGGCCCCACTCCCTCTCTTCCCGCTTCCTGCCTCTTTTTGCGCTTACACGGCAGAGGAGTGTATGATTGAGATGTGTAGAGAGAGAGAGAGAGAGTGTGTGTGTGTGTGTGTGTGTGACGATTTCGCTTAATGCACGGCCGTGACAGAAGATTCAAGAGAATTCTCCGTGTCCTCTTCTTCTTCTTGTTGGTTCGGTGTTTCCCTGTTTCTTTTCAGGAGATCACAAGGAGAGGGAGCGAGGGGTTGTGGAGAAAAATTAAAAAAAGAATGAACGAGAGAGTGAGAGTGAGAGAGAGGGAGAGTGTGTGTGTGTGTGTGTGTGAAGAGCAAAGTGCGGAACACGGCAATATAATAACTGAAAAGCAGCAGCAACAGCAATTCCCCTTCTTGTTTCTATGGTGGCAGCAGGACAGAAAGGGCGTTGTCCCACATCCCCTCTTCCGTCGTCACCAGCAACCGAGCACTTTCTCCATCCACGTACCCACGAGCACCGAAATTGCGCGCTGCATCGGTGGCGATCTTCTTCGACGCATCTTCTCCCCACCCCATCATCCTCCTCCTCTCTTCCATTGTCAACCCTCACCCCCCCCCCCCAAAAAAAAAAGCCCTGCAGTTTGCGTGCAGCTGCACGAAGTCCCATGCAACATTCCACTCACTATTGGCGGTGCTCCGGGTGTACATATGTCATGCCAAGAGCAGCAAAGATATCGCGTTCATGTTTTACCTTCACACGGCGCGACTCCACGTCGCGCCAGAGTGCAGCGAGCTCCTCCTCCTGCTGCTGCTGCAATGTTGACACCTCCTTTCTCCTGCTCTTCCTTTCATCCGGCGCGCTAACGCCTCCATCACCATCACCATCACCACCACCGCCGCCACTACTATTACTACTACTACTACTACCGCCTTCCGCAAATGCAGGTGACTTGGCGGAGTAGTACTGCGCTCGCACCAGTTTTTGAAATGATTCAGCATTCCAGCGACCACGCCCGCAGCTTTTACTACACCCCTCGTTGCCATTATCGGAAGCAGAAGAAGAGCCATCCGCTGCACCACTGTGGAAGAGGCCGTATTCGTTGAGCACATAGTGCTGCTTGATCGCCTCTGCTCGCATGACAACATTGAAATTCTTGCTCCCAGTGAAATACAGTAATGCTGCGGGAAAGCACTCGGGCTCAACGAAACGAATATCAAGTCGCCGTGCGGGGTACAGCCTGGGGCTTGTCGCCCCAGCGTTGTAGTTGTAGCTCTTCAGCCGACTCACACCCATGAACTTTGTCGCCCCCTGCGCGAGTGTCGCCTCTATGTAGCGCTCCTTCTTGAGCGCATCGACAAAAGCCGCAAGAACCTCCTGCGGTGCCAGAACCTGCACGTTGGCGCAGCCCCGTGTGGGATTCTTTTGTCGCGCTGCAGCGTCTCCATTACTCGTCCTGCGAGTAATCAGCACATCAATGTCGCCAGACGTCGGTAGCCGACGCCTGTAGCTACCGCATATAGAGAGCTCATAGCCATTCCCCAAGTACTTGCGAAGTCGCAGCTTCAGGAAGGCCTCATGCAGTCGTACTTCCTCGTGTGGAATGCGTTGCGTGATGTCGTGATAATATTTGAGTCCAAGGCGCTGCGCCTCTGTGAGATGCAGGATGTCATCGTCAATATCCGATGATGATGATGATGATGATGTCTTTTTTGATGCCTTCTTGGTGCCGCCGCCGGCTCCCGTCACACTCTCTTCCACTCGCTGCTGGAGTTCGGCAACCGTCTTTACACCATACTTCTTGAAGAACGCAACAGCGCTGCGGGGTCCTACGCCGTGCACTTGCGTGAGCTCCTGAATGGCACGGATGATAGGCTTCGCCTGCAGACTGTGTAGCTCGGCGAGGTCACCTGTCGATAGAATCTCCACTATCTTTGCCTTCAGTTTTTCACCCACCGCAGGTGTCGCGTTCACGGCGTCCAGAAGTTTCTTCCGCTTCACGTCATCGACACCAGGCGGCATGATATTTGGTGGGAGGTGGAGAAAGATAAAATCGTCCCTCTTGAGTTTATCTACTGCCACCTGATATGACTGCGCCTTGTAGCGCTCCTGCAACGCATTGTTGATATCCGCAAGACGCTGAAAAATCTGCACCACCTTCTCTCGGTAGTCGGGTACTAAAACGGACGCCCCCGCGATGGGTGAGGCGGCACTGGACGACGCAGAGACCATACATGCAGTCGCTGACCGACCACCACCACCACCATACGGGTTCCGTTTTCCTGTCGCCGCTCGCAAACATCCACCACCGGGACGAGGCTCGTCGCCCACGCGGGCATGCGTTCCACATGGCGCAGCATTTCCCGCGCTAGAGGCACCGGTTGATGCTTTTTTTGTTTGGCCCCTTGCGCCATGGGACGCCAGCGTGCGCTTTGTAGTGCGGAGCAGCACGGTCGGGCGTAAAAGCATCAACACCATCATTGTCCCAGAGACCTCTCAAAACTACCAAACAAACAAAACAAACAAACCAAAAAAAAAAAAAAAAAACCCTCGCTGCGAGGCGCAAGACGGAATGTTATCAACCCGTCGGGGGTGTGAGCGTATTTGTATCGATGTATCGCTTTGTGTTGGCAACGCACCGCCAGCCACTCTGAGCTTTTCTTCCGTGTTGTGTATTCTTCCCTGCGGTGCGGACTTTGTGCAAACAAGAAAGAGGGAGAAGGAGTGAGGTGGGTGGGTAGAGGGAAAGATGCAGACATACAGACAGAGTGATCATGATGATGAGTGACAGCAAACAAGGGGCACCTCATTGCAACACCATTGCGAGAAGCACAGGCGTCCACCCATCTTCACTGTATCGCAAAAACACCGCCACATTCAAGAAGAGCACCACGGCCATCACCATCACCCCACCCCTCCCTTTTTTTAAAGATAAATAATGTGCCTCGCGCTCTCTCTCTCTCTCTCTCTTTCTCTTTCTCTCCCAAATGGATCATCACAGACGTCCAGCACAGATGCACACATCATCATCATCATCATTGTCATTAGTCGCGAAGGCGCTTTGTGGTACCAACTCCCCATGACTCGTACTCCTGCAGCAGCCGCACAAACATTGGCGTCAGACGAGCCACCTGTTGACTCTCAAGCGAGGCAAAGGTCAGTCGCATAAAGTCAAAGCCAAAACACATCGCACGTGCCCCCACTGCAACAGTCGCATCAAGGCTCAAAGATTCCTCCTGGTGCGCATTCTGCACCTTCCCATCAGGTCCTGCGCCAAAGTTGGGGTAATTGATGCTACTCCCATTACTGCAATTCGGCGCCTTCTCGGACGGTGGCAACTTGCGCCGCCTACAATGCAGGTCAACATCCATGCCGTCAAGCTGCGACTTCATGAGCCCCGGAAGCTTCGGATACCGCTGGGAAAAGTGATTCAGTACAACATGTCGAGCGCGAATCGCCGCTGCCACTTGTAATGCCTCCGGCAGCGTCGAGTGACACTTTCGCACCGCCTCTTCTTCATAGCCCTCGCCAAAGGTAGCCTCGTGCAGGCACAGAAACAACTCTTGCTCCATTTCTTCCAATTCTTCGCTGCAGCTCCCAGCGGTAAACTTCCGGCAGCGCTCAATGAGAAACGACGACGGTCGCGTGTCTCCAGAGAATAGCATCACGCGAGACATGCCGCCTCCCCCCAATGAAGGAAACCGGAGCAGTAGCGCATGAGCATTGGCTGGATGGTGCACTGGAAATACCTCAGCTGCCCACACCTGCATGGAGGGCGCCGTGCCGTCACTTCCTACACGTCCTCCTGATGCTGCTCCAATGGCTACTGTGTTATTGTGAAGATGTCGACAGAGCGCATCGAGTTTTGGCAGAAACACCGGTGCCGTCTTGCCCCCATGAACTCGAAACCGCTCTGCAGGTATTATTTCAAAAATCACTTCCTCCTTCAGCCACTGGCAATACCCGGTGCACGATCCCCACATATCGAGAAGGAATTCGTGCACCTCCTGCGGACATACGACAAGGAGCGGCTCCTCTCCCTTGTCCTCAGCAGCAGCAGCAGCAGCAGCATGCCTTGTCCCCAACACGCGATGACGCAGCTCCAGCAGGCTGAGCAAACCGAGGTGGTGGTCAGCGTGGGCGTGAGAAATAAACACAAAGGCCAGGTCCTCCACAAAACACCGCTGCGCTTCGTCAGAGTCACTGCCCCACAATAATGCCAGCTGCCCTAGACTGCCCTCTCCAAAGTCTAGCACGACAATAGTACGGCTAAGAGCAGCGCTTTTCCGGGTCTGATACATCACCTCGAGGTACGTGCCGCTCACGTTTCGGTATTTGCTCGGCACAGCAGATCCCGTGCCTAGAAATGTCAGCGCACCTCCGCCATCGTGGTGCGGCAGCTGTGGAGGAAAAGGTGACGAGGTCTCGACAAGCTGGCAGGACGCCGTGGTGGTAGCGCGAAACGTCTCCGACAGCATCGCTAGGGCAGAGCATCGGGTTGGGTAGCGCAAAATCCCCGTCGTATTCTGCTTTGCTACACTGTCAGTGGCGTTACTGCATTTCACATTGGTCATAGAAGAATCCAGAGCTCCACGTGCAGCTGTGTGTGTATGTGCAGTGGAGATGCGCACTGGGTTTTGCGCCTTTTCAATGACAGATGAGAGTGCGTCTGGGGGAATCAACTGGTGCTTTATGGCATACGGCCAGAGTGAACCCTTTTCTTTATCGTTATCTCCTCCTGAGGGCGCGAGTGGTATTGGGAACTGCGCTGGAGCGACACTGTTGAGGTGGTAGCGATGGGTGAGTGCTGTAGGGAAGGCGGAGAACTGCTGCTGCACTGCAGCACAAAAATGGTGCGTCGTCATGGCGGTCCCATCGAAAGCAGAAGAGTCCTGCCTGGAGAAGGAACGTAAGGCCTGCACGCGAATTTCCTGCTGCACGCACGCGAAGATGGACTTGGCGTATTTCTCCTGAGCTTCAACGAGACTCGGCTCCACCCCCATTTCATAGAAGAAACGTGCGCACTGCAAGTGTACCACATGCACCAGAATGACTAGGCGCTCCGTTAAAGGCGAGTCTGACACGGAATGGGCGTGGCCATCGCAATACAGAAGTGACGGCTGCCATTGTGCAAGCAGCCGCCGAAGCTCTCCACCACTGCTCCTACCATCACAGGCGCTAGAAAACGGATTATTCTCCGTTTGTTGCCCCTGCTGTACCTGTTCCTCGTCAATGGCCTCGTCACACCCAAAGAGTGACTGCATCGCTGCCGCCACATCATCGCAGCTGTCACCGTCGAGCAGAAGAGAGACGTATATGGAGCGACTTCCCACTGTCATTCGCTTCACGCTCTGTGGATGAACAAAGCGGGGTGCTGCCTTTGCCCCTTCGTCCCCCCCTATGCCGCCGTGCTGCATGTTCTCCAGCCACACACCGCTACCCTGTTTCAGCTGGCCGTACATCGGCCCCGGTGGCACGCCAAGTGACTTTGCAAGATGTGGATCGAAGCTTGCCGCCGGTGCATGCAGAATGGCGTATCCGAGCGTCGTGTCTGCTGGTGCCCCCGTGCCGCGTGAGACACGGAACCCCAACAGCGCGCTTGTAGGGCTGAGAAGAAGTGCCAACACAAAAAAGGGAGACAACAACCTACCGTCACCTGGGTGCACAGCACTACCACCCAGCTTATCCATAACATTATTATTCCTATTATTATTATTATTATCATCATCATCATCGTCGTTGTCGTCGTCACCATCGTCCATCGCAGTCTGTGGCAGCGGCACGTCGAAGACGTAATTCCATGGAAGAGGTGTCGCCAATTGACGCATCACCACACCAGCACGAAGCTGCTGGAAACTCATCTGCCGATAGCCAAAATAATGTCGCCGCAGTGCACCCAACATGCCGGCCAGTCCCGTGGCAGCGTCGTGCTCCCGCTCCTCTCCCGGTGTAAATACCCGTGTTTTTGTCTCGGTGGCCTCCACAACGCTGCAGGTGCCGCTTGGGCCAAAGAAGTTGGCATGCTGAACACCCGCATCATTGATGGTGAACAGGAGACCTGGGATTCCCATCACCGTTGAGGCCGCCCACCGAGTAAAGAAGAAACCACGCACACGCACCAGCCGCACATTCGCCTCGGAGGCGAAGCGCTGCGTGCCTTCAGGGCAGTTGAACAGTAGCAGTTCACCATCGCTGCACATGGAGCCCCGTCTTCCCTTCTCTTCTTCCACCACCGCCGCCGCCGCCGCTGCCGCTTCCGCAGACAAACTTTCCAGCGTCATGCGCTCGCATCGGTAGCGAAGCGCCTCGTGCTGCACCTGGCCGCTGAAGCAGCAGCTGCCATAGCTGCCGGGTACATCTGTCCCGACCAACTGAATGTAGTCGGCTGGCATCCCAGGACAGTAGACAATCGTCTACACTACGGACCCTAACCCCATATTTACACAAGGGATGAATGCGAATGTACAATAGAGAAATAAATAAATATGCATCGGGAATTATTTTCTGGTGTGCTGCTTCTCAGTTTGTGTTTACTCGCGGCTTTCTCAGCTTCGATGCAGGAGGTGTGTGTGGGGAGGGCGGAGGGGGGAGGAGGGGGCGGCGGCGTGTAAACACACACAGAGACAAAGAAATGTGGTTTCACACAAAGACCTCCGACTAATACGATGCATCCACCGTTGAAGCAGCAACACACACACACACACACACACACACACAAAATAGAAACAGAGGCACTCAACCTCCGCTCCCCACCACCACCATTACTAATCCTCATCACCAATGGCAGTCATAATCCCTTTACTGGTTCCTGAGTCTTGCTTTCCGCTGCTGCGTCTTTGCCCGCATTCTGCAGGTGTTGCTCCAGCTCGGTCTTCTCCCCATTTTTGGCGGCCTGCACGACGTTCTCCACGTTGGTTGCCGTCCATGAGGGAAGCATGAGCTCCGTGTTCATCACCAGCCGTGGTAGCAGCAGCAACTTCAGAAAAACAGCTAGGAGGCGGAACGCCATCTCCTGCGGCACACGTGGCACTTGTCTCGTCATGAGAATGAGTGTCTGGGCAAGCCGGTCCCACATGGGGAAGTACTGCACAGGCTTGCGGTAGAAGCCGCGCCGTTCGCCCCAGAACTGCTGCTCGTCGCCGTGCAGCACCTCTGCATTGAGCACACGCCCATAGGTCCCCTCGCCAACTTTCTTCTGCTGCGCCGGGCGGTACTCAACGGCGATGGCGGACCGTGCCACATGACGCCCACCACGGCGTGTGAGAAAATTCTTCTGCACAATGCGCAGCCGAGAGAGCGACGACGACGATAATAATGATGATGGCGGAGTCGCCGACATTCCTCACCTTTTCTCCCCCCTCTCCCCCTTTTCTTGTTTTTGTTCCTACCCCTACACCAAATCTCGTGGCACGCACACCAACCGACAAGAACAAGAACGACAACTACAGTGGCAGAAACCACCACCACCACCACCACCACCATCGTTGTCGTCAGCCAGTCACTGGCACACACACACACACACACACACAAACCCCGAAAGGGAACACACGGCGGAGTCGAAGCACCTCGCCGCCGCCCCTCACCCTCCACGCCCTCTCTCGCTTTCAACGCACATGGAGCTCGTTCATTCGACAGAAACGGGGACGGGACACTACAACAGCAGCAGAAGGGGGGAAGGGAGTTGCAGATTTCCCGTTTTCCACTTCTTCTTCTCTTTTGTCAGCCACCCACCCAAAGAACAAAAAAATAAGCGGGAGTTTGTCCTTTGAAAATGACCAACTGCGACTGAAAAAAAAAAAAAAACAAAAAAAAAAAACGCACAGTTCCCGCAACACCGCCCAGCCTGAACCCGACGAACAACAACAACAACAACAACAAGAAAGAAAGAAAAAAAAAAAAAGGAAGAAGAAGAAGAGCGCAGGAGCTTACGAAGGCGAGGGACGAGTGCGGATCAACACACAAGCACACACATAAAAAAATTTTTTTTTTTCTTTTTTGTCCCGTTCCGTCTTCAATGAACCAGCAGAAAGAGAACAACAACAACAACAACAACAACAAAAAGGCGGGAGACGCCTTATGCCACGCGTACAGATACGAGTCATACATGTGGAGATATTTACATGCGTATGAGTACATAATCTACTGAAGGCGCCGCCCTCTCGCGCCGTTCTTCTCCGACTGGAAGAGAACAGGTGAGAGGCGGTAGTAACCGTGATGATGATAAAGAGGAGGGACGAGGAAGGGCAACGACGACCACCGCTGCCGCCGCAACAGCAACAGCAACAAAAGTACCAACTGAAGGTGAACCATGCACAACTAGACCGTGTGTGTGTGTGTGTGTGTATATATATATAAAAGCAGCTCAAGCGGGCGCGCAGGAAGAAGAGACAGAACAGTTGTTTTTTCTTTTTTGCTTTGTTTTCTCGTTTGTAAAACACACACACACACACACACACACATTGCACGACGACGACGACGACGACGAAGAAAAAAAAGAAGGGCGGCGGCGGCGGGGGGAAATGGAGAGGAAAGACAAAATTCCTACAAGTTCTTCGGAAAGATTCCCCCGCTAGTGGCATTCGGCATCAGCTGCTGAAACGACTCTAACAGTTCTAGACTTGCGTCGGAGAGCGCTGCCTTGGCAACAAGCCCACCAGCAATCTCGTTGTGGTCCATACCAACAGTAGAGCCGCAGCGGCTGCAAAAGTACACAATGTGGACCCCCACGCGTTGCCCACCACCATCTTCTTCACCGCGATCCGCAAGGGGCATTTCAAAGACGAACTTTTCCAGTGGTGGTGGAAGCAGCGCCGCTGCGCCGCTTACTTTTTCCTCGATGTGTGCGTTCGAAGAGGCTGCCTCCATTCCAGTCCTTGCGACGGGCTGTGCCGAAGCCCTCGAAAGCGCCTGCGCGGCTGCCACGCCTTTACCCACTGGTGTTCTGTTGGAAAGGAGGGACTCAATCGACATGTCAGGGAGATGCAGCCACTCAACACCCATCATTGCCCCGGAGAACCGCGAACACACCAGGCAGTTGCATAGAAAGCTACCGAAGATTGTGGATGCGTCACCAACAATGCGAACGCCGTTGCAGAGACAGCTGCCAGTAAATATCAGTTCCCCATCACCTGGCGCCTCTTCCACACCATCATTGCAACCATCGGTGGATGTGACAGAAGACGTGACACCCTTCTTCACCAGAGCGCCGTCCATCCCTTTGGGTAAGAAAGGTGAATTGGAGGACTCCCGCCGTAGTTCCTGCACGTCCAGTGTGGTCCCCATCACATCCGCAAATTCCTGCCCGGCATCGTTTTTATAGTCGTCGTCAGGATTAGAAGCAGAAGCAGTATCGACTGCGGAATTACAATCGTCATTCACTGCATTGGGCGGAGAGGTCTTCAGAAGCTGCATGGCGGGGGACGACGCACTGCCAGAAGAAACTGTACCATTAGTTTGCCTTGAACTGTGTTGCACAGACTCAAAGCGATTCGTCATTTCCTGAAGAACGAACACAAGGTCCCCATTCAGCTGCTCTGAATCATTAGCATTAGAGCCATGGCTCCTAGATTGCTCTGGGCTCTTCCATGAAGAGACAACCTGGGCACCACCCAAATCAGCTGCAGCAAGTTTGATGCTGACCTCCTTGGTGTTCAATTCATGAAGGGGCTTCACTTCGGGGCCATCGTGAATTGGGGGACGGGGGAGTGGATTTGGAAGCGGCAGCGGCTTTGGAAATGGGAGTTCCCCCCTTTGCCCCGTTTCAGCACCAGCGGCACCACCGGCAGCAGGGATCCGCCCGCGGTATGGAAGCACACCAGGAGGTTGGTAGTTCTTCGGCCTTCCGATGGAACTCGAGCGTTCCTCTCGCTCTTTCAGAATGCGCTTCTTGTTCTCGTCATATCGGAGGAAGAGCTCGTGCAGGGGGATTCGTCCAACCGACCGTCCTACTTTTTGTTGCTGCTGCTCCTTGGGTTTCGCCGGAAGCTCTTCCTTTTGAGTATCCTTCCCACCTTCCCCCCTGTTTGAAGGGCTGACTCCATCCCGGTTGTTGTTTTTATTTAATTTGTCCTGAAGCAGGGGATGGTCATGCTTTGCAGCGCCGCCTGGCAAGTGGTGTCGCATCAGTGCAACCCGTCGTGAATCCTCTTCCTTTTTTCTCTGCAACTCTTGCTGCTGGCGCTTCTTGTCGGATACATTGCACATCGCGGCAAGCAACTCATCCCTGCGCTTCTGGAAAACGTCATATCGCCCAGCACCAATATCAGCAGCAGCAGCAGCAGCAGCGACAGGAGCAGGAGCAGGAGCGGCAGCAGGAGGAGCGACGGGAGCAGGAGGAGCGACGGGAGCAGGAGGATGGACGGGTTCGTGTTCTAGGGAAGAAACTGCGTTGTTTCCAACACCACCCTTTGCAACATGTTGTTTTTGTTGTCCCTTCTTCGGAAGGGAAATGGGATTGAGCGCCACCCCTGACCTAATGGGCGGCGGTGGTGGTGGGGGCGTCGCGCTGAGGGAGAGGAGGTGCTTATACCCATCCCTGCATCCGCTGTCCACGCCACTCAGTTTCTTCACAAGGGCAGGAATGGCTCGCACCAGCACGGGTGAGCGGAGTATCTGCTCGGCGTCAGGACGTTGTCGCGGGTCCTTCTTGAGCATCCACTGAATAAGGCTCCACAGCTCCTCCGAAAAGCTCGGCGGAATGCGGCGTGGCTCATTATTGCAAATCTCATCCATGAGTCGCTTCATTGTGGTGGCCTCGAACGGCAACCGACCTGTTGTGCACAGCTCGTACAGCAGTACACCGAGCGCCCACACATCGGATTTGTTGTTGTATGGCTTGCCCTGACACAACTCGGGGGAGAAGTAGCACGGTGTGCCGCACATTGTCTGCGCCATTGCAACAGTGCTCATCAGCACTGTGCTGATGCCAAAGTCGCCAAGCTTTACCACGTGGTTCTGCGTCAGAAAGACGTTTTGCGATTTGATATCGCGATGTAGCAGCCGGCGGTCATGCATGTACTTCACCGCCATGGTCGTCTGCACGAAGAGGTTGATTACCTGCTCCTCTGAGAGGCCGCAAACGCCACCACTTCCGAGGGCCCAGACGCTGCGCTTGAGATTCTTGAGGTGCGTGTACACGTCACCGCCATCGGCGTATTCCATGACAATGTACAGATGTGGGTGCTCCTCGCAGAACTCCACATAGCGGATAATGTTGGGATAATCAAGCTGCTGCAACACCACAATCTCCTGGTGGGCGTCCTTGCGCTGCCGCGGCGTCATGCTTGCCATGTTGACATGCTTCACTACAAAATACTGCTGCTGCTCATCGTGGAAGACGAGGTAGGCGTTTCCAAAGCTTCCTTTTCCAAGCACTCGCACCGCCCTGTAGCCGGAGCGCTGCAGCGTAATCGGGAGGCGGGGGCGTGAGGGCCCGATCCCCAGGCGCGCATTTAACTCGTCTACGGGATCCATATTCCTCCCTGCCCTTCCCGCTCTGCCCCAGTGGATGCCCCCCTCCCTCCCTCCCTCCACACACACACACACCGATTATTTGTTGTGATTCTTGTCCCTCTCTCCCTCCTTCGCCTTCACACTTGTGGGCAGAAGAGAGAGAGTCTGCCACAACCCACAACACTCTCTTTACCAGACCCGCAGGAAGAGCGAATGTCGAGGAGAAGAAGAAAAAAAAAAAAAAAAAAAAAACAACCAAGCAAAAGTAAATAAAAAAAGAAGTCAGAGACAGAGAGAAAGAGAGAAAGAGAGAGAGAGAGAGAGATGTGGCGCGAACTCCCCCCCCCCCCACAAATACACACACACACACACACACAGACAGACGTCAATTCGGTGAAATATTGGTGTTGTCGCAATCAAGTTGGTTGAGAGAAGAAGAAAGAGAATGGGTTCAATGAGTCCACCTTCTCCGCCCCCCATTGTTAAGTTCATTCGAGGCGATCCTTACACGATGCGGTAGCCATTCACTTTGCCAGTAGCTGCGTCGCGCACAACTCGAAGCGAAGGTGCATCGGTTGACACACCCGTGACAAACGGCGGTATTGGCAATGACGATGATGATGATGCTGGTGTACCACCAATGCCGCCGGAAGAGGCAACCGCGCCTCCATCGTCCACCACCGTGAGCAACACACCATCCACCACAGTGGCAGCGGCATCATCCAACACTATTCGCACAGGGGTGCGTCTGCCGGCGTCCACTGCCGTGATAGCGGCGGCGGCGGCGGTGGTGGTGACGGGGCGGCTTAGCAACCGGCACCGTGCGGAGGTGAGATAGTACACTGGTTGGTCGTGCAGTACAAAATGCGCTGCGGCAAGCGCTGGCGACCACAAGAGTAAGTCTCGGATACCGCGGGGGAGCCGCTGCAGATACTCGCCAAGTGTCTGATACCGTCGGTCCCGCTGGGGCCTCTCCCCCGCTGCGGAGGATCCGTGCAGATATGACCGGCTGTGACAACGCAGTGTCCACAGCTGCTGCCCTCCTGAGCGCAAACACCCCGTGCGAGCAGAGAAATGCATTGATTTCCTCCTCCCTCACACACACAGACACACACACACAGGCCTTTTCTCCGGCGTATATATATAAATATATATATATATAAATATATTCCTTGCTTTGACTCCGTCTTCGGCACCTTCAGAGTCCTTCGGAGCGCAGGCGGCCACTTCGCCACCGGGCACTTCTGCGAAGAACAAATCAACCCAAAAATAAAGGGAAGTGACATCTCATGACAATGCACGCGCCCCCGGCCGCCACACCTCTGCAGCAGCTGCAGCAGCAGCAGGAGGAGGAAGAAGAAGAACAGGAAGAGGCATTGGACCATTTCAATTCCGTGTCGTGCGCTTGGACCCTCTCTCTTCCACCCAATTTATTTATCCACGCCAGTTTTTGCTGCTCGTCAACATTGCCTTTCGTTCCCCTCGGCCCCTCTTCATCGCCTTGCGTGATGCCTCATTCAACATGAGCAGATGACGCGCCGTCTCCAGCGCATTCACCGAGGAGGCCGCCGAGGCCCGCGAGGCGCTGTGAATCAAGGCGTTTGCTGCGTACTCACACTGGCGTCGCTGCCGTGCGCGCTCCCACTGCCGTGCGCCGTGCTCCTCATTGACATTCTGCCGCAGCGCTGCGTTCTCCTTTTGCAGGTGATGACGGTTGCGGCCTTGCATAAGGGCAACTTTCGAGTACCGAAAGCGCTGCTTTGCATTTTGCTGCCACTTACCACTACCGCAGTAACTGCTGATGCATCGCCCAGGCATACCAATCAGCGGGTGTGGCATCCACCGGCGCATCCTTCACGCTGTCAGCCACATTATTTATAAATAAATAAATAAAGAAACGAAACGAAACGAAACGAAGAAAAAAAAATAAATAAATAAATAATCATAAGATGGCGCAGCAGAAGCCAGAGCAACACCACGTAGACACATACACGCCCAGTCGTGGTGGTGATGGTGGTGGTGGGGCTGCCTTCGTGCAGGACGGTCAATGTTTGCATCATCACAAGGGGATTTGTTACATTTCTAAACCGAGAAGCGCGGCAGAATCACACGCACAATGTCAGTCATTTCCTGCGGAAACAAACAAAAAACAAATTGAGACAACAGATAGAGCAACGGGAAATGTGACTGCATGCAGCAAGAACAGGAAGAGGTACAACGCATTCACACCACATTAATCGCCTCCATCTCTGCGTGTGTGTGTGTGTGTGTGTGTGTGTCTCCCTCAGTAGATCTCCCCATTCCTCCTCCTTCAGTTCCTCCACTTGTCTGGTGCATCTTGTCCCCGTTCAGCATTACCCTCCGCAGATGTGCGAGTCGTCTGTCATCAAACAAACCCATCCCATGCTCTTCTCATCCTGTTTCTCCCCATTCACACACCGCTGCTGCTGCTGCTATGTACATCACGCGTGCAGCCCCCCACCCCCTCCCCTCCCCTCCCCTCGCTCGCTCTTTCTCTTTCTCTGCGTTGCGGCAGGCGTAGACACCACGCTTGTATATGCGAAAGTAAAGGCGAAGCCGTGCAATGTGGTATTACTTCTCTGTTCCAAGAGTCTCCTCGTCTTCGTCCTCGTCGTTTGCGGTACCCGTTTCCTCTTCTTCCTCTCGCGCCGCCGCAATCGCCTTCCATTTCGCTCGCTGCGCCTCGTCGGCTTCCGCCCAAAGTTTCGCGAGTGCCTCATCCGTATCGGTGCCTGTGACGAGTAGAAGGCGCAGCACCGCCGCATCATCGACTTCACCGTCATCATCGCGCAGCGCCTCCTCGTTGTTGGGGTCTTCATCCTCTTCTTCTGGCAGCTCCTCCGACTGCGGCAAGTCACGCTCGTTCTCCCGCAGTAATTCCAACCACCGATCACGCACGTCACGGTAGGCGCTTGCGGCGCGCAGAAGGCGCAGCATCGCATACAACATGACGCTATGCTTCCGTGCCGCCTCCTCGACACGAGAAGACAACTCCTCAGCGCGTGCGGCGCCCGCGACCGCCGCGTCGAGTGCCGCCTGTTCCTCTTCGTTCTCCACCTCATCCTCACTGATGAAGTCGGAAGGATTCACCGAGCTGATGTACTCGCCATCGTGCATCAACACACGCAGTACGCGACTCACGCGGCGCGCCTGCCGTGGCCTCGGCTGCTGTAGCGGTTCCTCATCGGCTTCCTGCATCATATTTTCCTCGGCTCCACCGTTGTCGTCATTCGATTGCCTCATTTTTTCGATGCGCAACGGTCGGCTTCGCTGGTACGTTGCGACCGGGTTGAAGGCCCGCAACAACTGCATGAAAGTGAATGGCTTCACCAGCGCCGCCACCTTCGCTGGCGTGTCAGTCTGCTTTGGTGTGCTATTGAAGAGCAGGTAGCACCAGCAGCGCAGCACGCGGTAGAGAATCATTGCATCAGAGATGCGCTTGTGCTGAGGCGTCACGAGTTTCCTGGTGAGCGGGGCCACTGTCGCCGAGTTAGGCAGCGTTCCTGCAGCAGCAGCAGCAGCAGCGGTAGCCGCCTCTGCCTCCCGCTCCCCACGTATCGTCTCCGCCGCTGCATCGAGCATTTCGTGCATATAATCCTGAACCACACGCACCTGTTCGCGCCGAGCACCGAGTTCCAACTTCAGGGAGCCAATGAGTGCCTTGTGCGTGTACAGCATGAACCGCTGCGCCCTGTAAAACTCTCTACGCGACTCCTCCACTTCTGCAGCGACTTCCTCAATCGCAGCGGCAACCCCCCCAGTCTCATCTGCCCCCTCACCTTCACCGCCTCCGTCGCCCATATTTATATCATCGAGCAGCTCTTCTGCTTCGTCCAATGCCTCTTCGTATTTGCTCCATAGCGCCGCCTCCTCCGCGCGTCGTGCCTCCCGGGCAGATCTGTACTGCAAAAAGAAACGCCGAATGGTGTCGGCAGCGCGTTTCTCACGCAGGGCGCGGTCACTAGCCCACGCCTGTCGCTGCTCCTCCGCCTTCTTTTTCTGCGCAGCCGTGACGACGGAGCGTTCCTCTTCCTGCAGCACATGCAGCAGGTAGAGGGCGAGGTACTCCTGTGGATTGCTGGGTTGCGCGAGCACCGTTTCTGCGACCGCTTTGGCCAAGACAGACCCCACACTGCACTTGAGGTACGCACTCTCCGTCATTTTCCTTCTTCTCCTTCCCCCCTCTCTCTCTCTCTCTCTCTTGCTCTCGCTCTTTTTCCCACACTATTCCTCCTCCCCTGCAGCTACAGAAGAAATCCCAGCAGAGAGAGAGCGGGGGATGCACAAAAGGAAACAAAGGGAAGAGTCATGAAACGGCGCACGTGTGAATCTGTCCACTTGTGTTTGTGCCTCCCCACTCCACCACACACACACACACTCTCTCTCTCTCTTCTCTCTCAGAGAAAGAGATAAATGAAGGGAGGGAAATATACAAACAGAGACGCACCCTTGCCATCTGCCATCGTCCCTCCCCGCCACCACCTCCTTGTCGGTCATCATCATTTCATCATCGATGACCACTCAGCCGGCTCTTTCTTCAGCCTCATTCCCTCGGTCGTGGCCCAGATGATGATGATGATGACGATGATGATGATGATGATGATGATGATGATGATGATGACGATGACAGCAGCAGCAGCGGCGCCATGCCAAGAAACAGTCCCAGGATCATTCCAAGCATGTTTCCTACACGCGTGGCGTTCCCGTACGAAGCGGACGCCCGCTGCGCTGCTGAGAGCTTTGGGGCCTGTGCCACACGCGAGCGCTGTGTCATGCGCTCTGCCAGACCATGGACTTGTATGCCCGCTGTTCCTGACACAACGCCACCAAGCGCTGCGGCTGTCATCGTTGACAGACCGAATGCGTCGGAAAAGCTCCTATCAATGGCGTCACCGACGGTAACAAAGATGGCGTTGTCAAGCATACCGAACGCCATGAACGGGACTGCGGCAGACATCAGAGTGCGGTGCCAGAGGCCCCATGGGATGTACCCCACCGCAGCGTTCTGTTGCAAGTTTGTTCTACCGTTAGGCAACACAAGGCGTCTGGCGGCTCGCTCCCGCAGAGCTGAATCCAGCCATGCATCGTACTTCTGCGAAGAGATGTAATCAACACGATCTGTAGCTACCTCGCGCAGCTGCGCCTCGACTGCCTCCTGGCCAAAGTACTCCATTGTGGTGGCAGTGATGAGAAACAAGCGCAGTGCATCTCCCGATAATGCTGCAAGAAGCTGCAGGCCGGCATTCGCGTCTTCCTCCAAAAGCAATACAACAGCTGAGAGCATCTCCCCGTAGTTGTGGAGGCCTCTGTCAGGGCTCTCGGCAGCACTAGAGGGAGAGCGCTTCTGCTGCTGCTGCTGCAGAGCTGCACGCACGTGTCTTAGAGCTGACGATATCCTCACCACCCCGTCCCCGTCTCCCTTTTCGGTGGCGGGGGCGGTGGTGGTGCCCAGCGGCACTGCATCCATGGCGTGAGATGTCTCAGTTGCATCAGTTCCCGTAGACTGCGCTGGTACAACAGCGGCAGACGTGGTCGATAATGACGACGACGACGCCACCTTCTGCAAGAGGGGATTCTTCGACGCGACCGATGAAATCGCGCGCTCCGCCCCTCCCGTGGCAGAAACCAAGTGGCCTCCCTTCACACGGCGCATCAACAACTGCATCATTTCTCCGCCAGACTCCCCGGTGCAGAGTTGCCTTGAAACCGCAAGACCCTCTTTTTCTCTCGTGGAAGGGAGGAGGAGGAGGGGGGGCTTGTGGTTCTTCTTCTCCTGTGGCTAGCAACACAACCAATCGGCCGATCTCTCTCTCTCTCTCTCCCCTTCCTCCCTGCTGCTACTACGATTGTTGTTGGTTCCTCCTCCTGCTGCTGCTGGGGGTGGGTGGGCGTAGAAAGAAGTGCCGGTTCGCTCCCGCTGAGTGTTGCTACGCTCGAATCGCACTACTCCTGCGCACGCACATTTAGACCCGCAACACAGACCCGCACGTGGAAGGCAGACAGCTTCAAGGCTATCTTTGTTCCACGATCGTGTTCGGCGCCTGCCTGCCTGCCTTCCTAACCACCACCACCACCACCACCCCCCGCCAACAACAACAACAACAACACACACACACACACACACACACACACACACTACACCCCCACCCTCACCCTGTTGATGCCAAGAAAATAAAAATAAAAATAAAAATAGAGTCTGGTGGCCGAAGCAGCAACGGCAATAAAATAACAACAAAAACAGAATGCGGCAGAGGAATGGGAAAGAAAATATGGAGGGATGCACACAGACAGAGAGAGAGAGAGAGAGACAGAGAGAGAGAGAACAACGACCGGGAATGAAGATAAAGCGAGGAAACCAACAAGTCTTCTTCGTTCTCCTCCTCCTCCTCCTCCCCCCCCCGCCTTTAAATGAAAAACAACAACAACCAGAAGAAGAGCAGAGGAAGAAGTGATGTGGGGGAGGGGCGATGATGCATTGGGTCGAAACAAGCGAACAAAAACAGCAACACCAACAAATCAGTACCGAACGAGAGGGGAGGGGGTGAGGGGGAGTTGAATCGTCAAATATAAGCGACACGCACACCTGAAATGCTGACATGAGCAGAGGAAGACACACAGCGGAGATGCACAGAGGGGAATAGAACCAACCAACCAACCAGAAACAAACAAACAAAAAAATTGGAACCGGAAGATAAAGAGAATGAGTGTGAGAGTGGCAGCAGCAGCAGCAGCAGCAGCAGCAACAACAACAACAATGATAGTACCAATGATGGACGATGATGACAACGGCGACAACAAACAACAAACAACATTTAGGCGCGCGCGCGCGGGGGGGGGGGGGGGGGTTCAAACCAAGCGGACTCACACTGTGAGACAAACCACACACACACACACCCACAC
>JASANX010000957.1:20239-32748 GCA_030849745.1 Trypanosoma scelopori | reverse complement strand
AAAAAAAAAAACCCGCCCCCCCCCCCCCCCCCCCGGAAGCAGCAACCGCCGCCCAACTCGCCACCATCGCAGCCGCAGAATACTCACATGTGGCACATGATACATACGTTCACACACAGACGCATATGTATATTACAGACACAAACACACCGCAGCCCGCTCTACACCACCGCCATGCTGCCGTTTCCGCCGCCGCCACTCTGTCGCTCGCTCCACTAGAAGAGGTTCAGGCTCTTCCACTCCTTTCGCTGCCGCTCCAGCTCTGCAGAGAGCTCCGCTCGTTCCCTCGTCACCCGCTCCACCCGCTCCTTCTTTCGTGCCGCCTCTTCGGCAAGACGCGCGGCCTCGAGCTGCTGCTCTTCCAGTTGCTCACGGCGCCGACGCAGCACCCGCGCCTCTTTTGAAACCTCTGCCCCACCCTCGTCTGATCCTCCAACGGTGCCACCGCCCATGGCAGTGACACTTGCCTGCCGCCGCGCCGCCTCCTCCTTCAGCGCCGCCTCCTTCTCCTTCTTCTTCTTGTGGGCAATCTTCAGGCGCACCAGAATGGCCTCGTCGCTCAACAGCTTGTGCGCGTTCTCCGCCACATGAAACGCGTCCGCAGCCTTTGCAATGCTGCACTTGTCGGGGTGGACATTCAACACAATCCTTCGAAAGCTGCGATTGATATCTGTCAACTCGCATGACTCTGGATCAAGCCCCAGAATGGCAAAAGGGTCAGCCTTCGTTGCGCTGCAATGCAAGAGTCGCCGCACCTCCTCCACCTGCTTCTCGTTCCCACTCATCTTCACTACCTGCTGCGCAGCGCGTGACACGACGACGTGAAACAACAAACAACAACAACAACAAAAAAGGAACAAAAGCAACGGGATGAAAATGGCGTATGGTGGCCGGGGAGAATGACTCACACCAGGGGGGGGGGGGGGGGGGTTGAAAGATGGAAACGATGGACACAGACGGAGCGACATGAGGGATCCCCATCGTGACTGGTGTGCCCCACCATCATCCTTCTCCCTCCTTCGCCTGCACCGCATATCATCATTTGCATCTTTTCTTGTATCAATGGCCACTTGCCCTCGCTACATCACCGGTGTTTGTGTCGGTTGAAAAGATGCATGCAAGCCGTGCCCGTGCCCGTGCGCAGACGCATACGCAACCGCAGTTCCCCTCAATCCCGCCACATCCAACGGGGAGAAAAAAAAAAACAAAAAAGAGAGATATTCTTCAACAACAAAAAAACAAAAAAGAAAAAAAAAAAAAAAAACACAATCGCACGCACCACCAAAAACTCCTTCCTTCCTTCCCCACTGTCTCATTTATTTTCTTCGACGTGTCTTCTTGATTCATTGCCCCAAAGTTAGAGAAGGTTCACAGACATAAATATCTGCTTGAGAATATGTGGCAGAGCCTTTGTGTCCATGCACTCAAACCCGTGACCGACAGGCATCTCTGCCTGCAGGTTCGACGCCTGCTCACCAAGGGTAGCAATAAAGATGCAGAACATCTGCACTTCACTGTGGCTTCGCATGATGGCGCTCAGTTCACGTGGCTCGATGCCGTAGCGCGCCAGGTTGGCATCACTTATGACAAAGACCAAATAAGCCTCGCCTTTACTCGCTGTGACGAGGTCGATGCTTTGCCGCATCGCCTCCACCGTGTTGTCACCGGACCAGCAGTACTGCGCGTGAGCAACCATGCGCTGACACACGTCCATCCGCTCCTTTTGCGTGGCCGGCTGCCGCCCAAATGAAACCAACTCAATGCACGCACTGTCGCCATTGTGCCCAATCATCGCGTAGTCGATCTTTTCCTCGAAGCCTGAAAACGCCTCCATGACCATCACGGTAGATTCCAGTAGTTTGGTCAGCCGTTGGTCCATCCCTTCAAAGCGGTACATGCTGGCGCTTACATCCAGAACAAACAGGAGGCGCTTCTTTAGCTTCGATTTAAACGGGTTGATCTCCGTAGAGTCCGCACGGCGTTTGTAGATGTTGCGTTCCCCAACGATGCCCTCCACAATCTTGCTGTCGTCCCACACGCCGTCCGTTTGGCCGCGCAGCCATGTACGCTCGCCCTCCGCGGTCTTCAACCCGCTCATAAGGCCCCGCAACAACGCGACAGGCGCACACACACGCCTCTGAAATTCCCTATACTGCTCGTACTCCTTTGAGGTCATACCAATCTCGCGTAGTCGCTCCTCCAGGGCTGCCTTTCCCATGCGTCTCGCCTCCTCAATGATGTGGGGTGGCACCTGCCGCTTTGCCTCGGGAGAAACCTGGTGCACCGGTCGTCCCTTGTCAAGGCGGTACGGCCCGACGAGGCCACCAAGGCCAGCCGTGTCAGTGCCGCCAGTGCCACCCGCGTACGTATTGCCCCCATGATGCTCCTCATCGTCCTCTTTGCCATGCTTCAAGTTACTGGAAGGCTTCTTCCGCGGCTCACTGTAAGACATTGACAATGGTTCCCGCGTCGTCGGTGCGGCGCCGGCGCCCACCTGGTTGACGGTACCCTCGAGCAGTGAGGAGATGTTGCGGTATCGGTGTTCCACTCGTTCCGCCACAACATCCGCGACCAGCAGCTGCTGCTGCGCACCACCGTACCACAACGCCACCCCTGCACCCTCATCCACGGTGAACAACGGTGGACTCTGCTGAGTCGATGAGGACAAACAAGACGCTTCCGCCGACGCTGCTGCTGCCGCTGAGGAGGAGGAGGAGGAGGGTGAAGAAGATGATGATGATGATTGTGGAAGAGCACGGGGTGCAAATCGGCGCACAGTATGCTGCTGGAAATCAACCGCTGTGACAGAACCAGAGAGGCCGGACACGCGGCTTCTCCCGCTAGCGAGCAGCTGGCAGTGTTTTCTGTCGACTTTAAGCGCACCACGCGGCAGAGAATTGGTGCGAACTTCTGCCGCCGCATCAGCATCGGTGAATGCCCGCATCGACCACGCCTTCTTCTGCGAAGAGTACCCGTCTACCGTCATGTACACGACATTATCCACACCCGCAGTGTCACTGTTTGGTACAATGACACAGCCCCGCAATTCGTCCGGTGTGAGAGGCTGCAGAAGTGTCTTTCCAGATGATGCAGCCAGTGTTTGACTTCCGGAAACGCCAACAACAGTTCCAGCGATGCCTTCTGGTAGCATCAAGAGGCTTGCCTTCGCAGTACCATCTGGCGTTACTTCCACCTTCAACACACCCTGAACTATTGCTTCCGAAGCAGAAAGGCGTACTGACGCGAGGTTATCAGTGAGGTAGTGCACCTCCTCAATGCTTTTCGCAGGCAACGTCACAACGATCCGATGACCGTTCATCCATACATACAGTTCTGCGTTGTGTGGACGCGTCATGGCGATGATGCCACTCCCTGGTCGAACAGAATACCGGCCTGGCAACCCCTCCACGGAAGGTGGCGCTAGTCGAACCGAGAGCACAGATCCCACTTCATTCTCCTGCTGCTGCTGCTGCTGCTGCTGCTGTGGTGGTGGTGGTGGTGGTAGTAGTGACGACTCTGGCGCGGGGGAGCCCACTCGGGCTGCAGGAGCCGACGTGTTGACGAGTAGCACAACTCCCGATGATGCATCTAAAACTGCCATAAGAGGGGAACCGGCGCCAAACCCGTCGCGCAGCCAATAATCGCCTGGTGCGCCGACGAGCGACGCTCCGTCTCTCTCAGCATGGAAGGAATGCAGGGAGAGCGAGGAGGCAGTGGACACCAAGTCTGTCAGGTCAAAAAACTGCACTTGGCCAGCATTGAGGTTCAATCGCCGCACCGGTGTCATCCCGAGCGAAGTAACGGAAGGCAGGGCCATCACTGCAAGAAGAACACGTTTGCTTCTGCTGCTTCTTGTTGTTGTTGTGGCGGTGGTGGTGGTGTCCGGTCGAAGAAAAAGAACAGCGATACCTCCTATCGTCCCAATGCCGATGTCCGTCGCATCCGTTGCTGCTACGCCCAACAGCGTGTCGTCTGGGCACAGGAACGGAAGACGCGGCGACACCGTCATCCATTCTGTGAAGCCCTCCGTCTCGCCACCCGGCATGACAGCTGTGAAATCCGCCTCACTGTATTGCTCGCGCCAGACAGGGACGGGATGTGCGACACTCGGCCCACCGCACTCTTCGATGGAGAGAAGTCGCACAGGGAGCGGCGTGGCGTGACCGATCGATGACGATGACGCAACCTCTACTTCTCGCACTTGAAGTGGCACTGCTTGACCCGTGCGTAGCGGCAGTATTTTGTGCATCCCACCCGCGCCGATCAGCGGGTGAAGATGAAGTTGCAAGACCTGCCGCACGAGGTGCAGGGTGTTCTCGTCGTGCGTGTCAAAACCAAAGACATTATTAAGCGCCACATAAATACCGTCATGCGGGAATGCCGTCATGTGTTTTACCACGGCGATCAGTTCGCGGAGGGAGAAGGGGTATGTAAGATGGCCCTCTTCAAAGCTCTTCTGCAGACGCTGAAAGGCAGCAATGAGCCGCTCAAGCAGCGCATCTGGAAGATTCGGGCTGTATGCCTTTAGCACGCGCAGCTGCGAGAGGCTGTCTGGGTTGCTCATCACATACGACGCGAATAAATCGCCACACTCACGGTAAAAGTCGTTGCCGTGAAATGGAAACCCCGGTGGGTTTGCCAGCACAATGATGCGGAAGTCAGGGTGCATGGGAATGACGTTGCCCGAGTTGCACACATCGCCGTTATTGTTATTATTATTGTTCTTGTTCTTCTTGTCGCTATTGGCTCGCGCCTTTGGGCCTTGTACGCGTCGCCCATCACGAAGCCGCATCTCATGATCCTCAACTAGTCCCTTCAGCACCTGCACCACTTCCACTGGAGCCTTGTCAATTTCATCCACAACCAGGCAGTGCCCAAACTGAACCGCCTTTACCAACGGCGAGTCCGCCCAGATAACTTGACCGCCCTCTACGGTTGGATTAATGGTGAGGCTGCCAACAGTTGTATCACGGTGCAGCTGGATATACTGCCGTGGCACACGGATACGTGCGAGGAAGGCATCCACCACTTTGTTCTTTCCAACACCTTGATTTCCAATCAGCAGGATATTATTTCCCACCGCGTACTGCTTGGCGAGCCAAGCGATGATAGACTCGTGAAGAGGGTTGGGGTGAAAGTACGGGACGTATGGCACCATCGCCTGCTCCTTCGCCGTGTATGCACGATTGATGCAGAGAACTGGGCTCTTGTGCAGCGCAAAGACACGCGCCGCTGATCCGCCATCGACCGTCCCACTAGACGTAGATGATGGAACCTCTATGAGTGTGTCGTTACGTTCTCTGCGGAACCCTTGACGTAGGTCTGTCCCCGTAGCCCTTGGGGCGTGGCGTTTCGCTTGTCGCTCTTCCTCATGGTCGTCCTTCACATCGTCAAATCCACAAGACCGCATGACCTGCCGTATTTGTCCCGCGGTCAGCGTGTTCATCAGTGGCAGCAGCAGCGCAGACTCCACACCAGGCGTAAAATCAGATTGGTAGCGGACACGGAAGCGAATTAGATGAAGGAGTTGACGGAGGCTTAGTTGTGGTATCTTGGGCTCCGTCACCTGCAGCTGCTCTAGCGCATCCCGCAGTCGCAGTAGACGGTCCACATCGTGCAGGATTGCCGCCAGCGCTTCAGGCGGAGAAACGGCAAGTCCCTCCTTTTGCCATGATCGCAGCTCCTCCGCCGCCACCTGCGACAAGATGGCATGAAGAGTGGCCTGCGTGGCAGCGGGCATTGTTACGAGCCCGAAGAGCGATGTCACTTCATGTGAAATTCGCCAGCGACTGTGTTCAGCCTTGCCACCGCCTCCTTGAACAGCTTCCGGTCGTGCGGTTGCCACAACACGGAAGGCGGGATGTACCGGAAAAATAGACCGCTTCCGCATCTCGTCGTCTGTCGCGTTCATCTTTTGCCTCAGAATCTCGTACTCCCTGAGCGACTTGAGCACCGTACCATCGTAAAGACTGGCACTCCCATCCACTAGAAGCTGCTGAAGTGAAGAGAGCATCCCATACGGCAGCTTATCAACACCGTCAAGGACGGCAATGTGGCCGCCCAACGCTGCATCCACGAGTGCACTGTTCTTCCATGTTGTATCGCCTGTCGAAGGCTCAGTGGTGCGGCGCTGGAAGAGGTCCTTGTTCGTCATGTCGGCGTACAGGTACATCGTCTCTGTACGGTAACCAAGCAGGTGGGCGAACTCGTGCAGAATGACTGTTTTGCCACAACCGGTGGGTCCAAGCAACAAAATGTGTTGCCCCGCAATGTGGAGCTGCAGCATTGACTGCAGCACGTAATGGTGCGCTGGTGTAAAAATGCTGCGTTGCGTGGGGCAGCAAGCTGCGACATCAAATCCATCCGCATTTGCAGGTTTCCCTCTTCCTGCCGCACCCAGCCTGGTACCTGCTTCCCCCGCTCTTGGCACGGTGGTTGATGCCTGGGGAGCGACGGCATCGCCCAGGTATATCGGGAGGCGATACGTGCCGCTGCTGCCTGCGATACACGCGTCGCCCATTACTACCGCCAGAACTATTCCAGCGCCATCAACAGTAGCATTAGCAGGCGCAACAGAGCCCAGGTGTCGCTCCTCCACTCGAATCTTCTCGACACGCTGCACATAATTGAACTGCTCCGGAGAGGGGGCTGGGGGCATCTCGCTGGTGTTTGCGCTGCTGGGACAACGCGAGGATGCCACCTGTTCACGCACGCGCACGCGCACACCACCCGCCCACCCATGGGCCCGCGAGGAAGACGATAAAGCAGTGGAGGTTCCCTTCCCTCCTGCTCCTACCGCTCCAGCGGTGGGGCTCATTTCGTCGCCACACTTCACGTGGGGGCTAGTGCCCCATGGAAAACCAATCTGACAAGCCACCAGTAGCTTCTCGTACTCGCGACGCCGTCGCGTGGCCTCTTCAACGTGTGCCGCACCTGCGCTGGAGGTCTGCTGCGCATACAGTAGCCACGGGAAAGCGCGCGGCAGCACGTTGCCGACAGGGATATCGGGGAACAGCTGCAGCTGCCGCGAGAGCACTGCGAGCTCGTAGCTTCCAATGGACGGAAGTCCACGGTGCATCCCTGTCGCTCCACTACCCGTGAATTCCTTTGTGCTCATATTCACCTCGTCAATGGCGGTGCGAAGCTTCAACAGCAACTCCACTGCATTGGCAGAGCGCGTGCCCCCAGCTGCTGCTGTTGCACCTGCCACCATTCTCGACCCCATTCCACCAAGCGGAATATTCACGTAGAGGCACTGGAATCGCGAGCGCAGCGGGGGATCGAGCGGGTTGCCATCGTAAGGAGGCACCGGGACGGTGATTCCGATAACACGAAAGTTCTCTGACACACGGATAAAACCCATTCGATGCATCTCCTCATGCGCAGCAGCAAGGGTTATATTACCATCATCACAAATACGAGTGTTGTTGTTGTTGTTGTTACTGTTGGCATCGTTGTGAGACCCTTTTCGCCTTTTTGCGGGAATGAGTTCCTGCAGCAAGCGGTCGTAGCGCTCCGGATGGATGAGCATCATGCCATTTTCCAGGTGCATCTCACGGTTTTCCAAAAGGTTATTCACCACCGGTAGCACATTGCGCTCCACCTTCTCGAGTCCCTCCAGTAACAGCAGTTGCCCCTCACGGGCGGCGACGACAACACACTGATCATCGTAGACAAGTGTACCGTTACGTATCTCGCGCCGCTGGCCAAGGTCGCTCTCGGTGATGTCACGGTTAAGCGTGACGCACTGCAGTTCACGTCGCACCAGATGAGAATACATCTGAACCAGCCAGCGCATTGCGGGGCCCGGCTCACCAACGAGGCACATATCCTGTCGCAACTGCTCCTTCTGGCAAATCCAACGCAAGTAGGCACGTGTGGTGTGATCCTGAAGATGAAAAAAGGCGTTGCCGTCGTGCATCCGAGGCGTTGGACCATCATAATCATGAATGCTCTTCTTTTTCGTCCTCATCTTCTTGCTGCTGCTGTTGCTGCTGGTGGTGGTGGCGTTGTTGCCATCGGCATCAACAGCAGCAGCAGCAGCTGCAGCATCGTCATTGAGAGTATCCTCAGTGTTGTGACTTGTCGCGGCTCCAGGAAACAGCCACACCACGCGCTCCGGGTGGGTGATGTTGGCCGGAACTGGCACTGTGACATCACCAATGTTGAGAACAAAGTCACCACCACTGCTTGCCTGCGTGAACGGTCGCATGCATGCCGTAGCCTTCGAAGCCATCACTACTACTGTTGCTCTGTCCGTGAGTTTACTTAGAATCGTGGTGAGGTATGGCGAGCGTCGTCGCAGCAGCATGCAGCGAAGGTCCAAAATCGACACACACACACACACACACACACACACACACACACACACACACACACACACACACACCCCTTTTGTTGTTCTTGTCTTCAAATCCCCTCTTGTTGCCTCTCTCCACTCCACACTCCCTCGTCGCTCTTGTATACACACCGTCTCCGCGCCCTTGTGTGTTTTGCCGCCACGCAGTGGTGTTCTGGCGGCAATGAGGAAAGTCAAAAGAAGCAAGCAAGAAGAAACGAGGCGCAATGAAACACGGTGCCCGGGGCAGAAGAAATGAGGGACTGAGGAATGCGGTCGCGCAGGGTTGCCTCCTCCTCCTCCTCCTCCCCGAAACACACGCACAGACTCCCAACGGCTCCGAGGTCATTGCTCTGGACGCGGTTGGTCATGCGAGCGGGAAGTCCTCGTGGCGGTGCGTCAGCTCCCACACGCGCTGAATCTCCAGCACCGCCTCCTCCGCTTCTCCAGGAGTGAAGAAGCCGAACGTGAATGTCACCGCTGCTCCTCCTCCTCCTCCTCCTCCTCCTCCTGCTGCTGCTGCTGCTGCTACGCCCACATCACGCAACACCGTCTGGTGTTGTTCTTGCATACCGGTACAGACCAATATACCGGTACAAGAATCGATAGAAATGCTTTTCAGCGCGGCGACGGTGAGCCACCGCGAGCGCATCACCGGATGATGCAGTGGCAGATCCATAGACAAGAGCTTCGTGTCGTGTCGAGGAACAAGATAGAGCCTCTCCGTTGAGAGAACAAGCTGACAGAGAAGAGGTCGTACCTTCTCCTTTTTGCCACTGACGCTAACAGCAGCAGCAGCGGTAAACTCCATGGCAAACACTTGGTACTGAAACACCTCAGGCTCCCCAATGAGCTCATCTTCAAGACGCTCGTGCCAGTAGTTCATTCGCGCCACGCGAAAGGCATGGCACCAGTCTTCCTGCACGAATTGAGACCCCGGGCTTGATCTGCTGGGCGGCTGCTGTCGCGGCCGCGTGAGGCCAACGTGAAACTCCCGCACCCGCAGCCCGCCACACCCACTGCCTCTGGTTCCCGCGATTGTTAGCTGCACATCCGTAAAGACGTCAGTCACACTGCGACATTGCTCCTGCATGTAGCGCTGCAGCACGGTACGTTTTGCAGGGTTTTTTGGCTCCGTCTTGTCCAGGGTGAAGTACTCAATAGCGAAGCCATAGCAGTTGTTGTATGGTTCATTTCGTTCCGCCGCCCACGCATGGCATGGATGGTTGTAAAGCGGCACCACCGCGCGGATTAGGCCGAGGCTCTCGCGCCAAACCAACTCTGGCTGCGGCAGTGGCTTTGGTTCTGGTCGGGCAGCTGAGGGAACGCTGGCTCCACTACCCATGTCGCTCTGCTGCTGCTGCTGCTGCCGCCGCCCCTCATTCTCGTCCTTCGCAGTCGTTGTCGTCGTTGTTGTTGGTGGAGGAGGAGGAGGGAGGCGCTGGAGCAGTTTGTAGAGGTGCTTCGCAGAGAGCACCAGCTGCGTGTCATAGCCATCATGAAAGACGTCACACTCACGACCGTCCACAACTTTGTTCCGCACAACAGTGCTGCCACTGATGTACACATCGTTGTGCCTCTCCAAGATGGGGGCAACAGCTCGTCCGCTCATTCTCCCCTCCCCTCCCCTCCCCTCGCCCTGAAGAATAACAACCACCACAACCACAACAGGAATATCCCCTTCGATAAACACGCTTGTGTGCGTGCGTGTGTGTATACTATCGCCTGTAGAAGACGGAAGAAACAAACAAACAAACGAGGAGGAAGAAGAGATGATGATGATGATGATGATGATGATGCACAGAGATGGGATTTGTAGGCACGTTAGAATAAATATAAGTATATATAATGGCTGCAAGAAGGCGCGAGGGAGTGCAGTTGCAGCGCATCAACACGGAAGAATGCCACAAGGTGGCGGTGGGGAAAAAAGATCCCGAGGGACAAAAAAACAAAAAAAGGACGAAAAAAAAAAAAAAAGAGGGGAAACCGTCGCAAGGATGCATCAAATGCCCTTTTCATCCCAACACCGGGGCGTTGGCCTCCGCATGTATGGCCAGGACACGTGCGATGAGTCTGTCGCACCACAGCCGATGCCTCTCCAACAGCACATCATCTTCTGGAAGTGGCTGCTGTGGTGAACTCCCTTCTGCCCCCTGCACGGAGGGCGCAGGTGTTGCGGCGCTTGACATTTCATGTGGCCCCTCCATTTCTTGCTGCTTCTGTTTTGTCTCATGGCTCTCACGTGCCATGCGGCGGCGGATGTCTTGCCATGTCTTTGGCGTCCGTAGCGTTGCGTAGCGCACAACATCCGCATCATCGGCAGGGTAACGGAGCGCATGGGCAACAGCAACGACGCCCTGTGCAACCGCATCAGGCGAGTAACCTCCTTCCAGCACCACGACAAGGCCAGCAGAGTGCTGCATGCAGAACTGCTTCAACACTCGCACGGCGTACGCAAATCCCCCCTCGACTGCCATCCTCCCAAGTGGGTCACCGTACGCAGCGTCAAAACCCAACGACACCAGCACAATGGCGGGTCGAAAGCACTGCAGGCGCGGCACAAAAACCTCCTCCATCACCCTCTTAAAGACGACGTCACTCAGAACCTCCTCGCAGCGTGCCGGGTCATTCACAGCAGTGTGCACCCCGACGTTACACACATTGCGATAGCGCCCCACATACGACGTGTCACCACGCGGGTCGCCCGGGTAAAACGAGCCATGGTCGTAACGGTGCAGCGAGAGGTACAGCAATGGCGACACCACGGAGGTTCCATTGCATGGCGGGGCCTCCTCCTCCACAAAGCCCTGCGTTCCTTCCCCATGGTGAACGTCAAGATCGACTATCGCTATTCGGGGCGGATCTGTCGGCGTGCTGTCTCCTCGGTGGCTGTTATCGTTGCGCCAGTCCTGCAGCAATTGTCGCGCCGCGATGGCCACATTATTGGCGAGGCAGAAACCGCTGGGCGTATCAAAGGAGCAGTGATGGCCCGGTGGCCGAACAAGGCAGAAGGCAAGGGGTGGTGCTCCTCGGAGGGTGCAGCGTGCCGCGTCGATCACAGCGGCAACGGCAAGGCGAGTGGCCACACTGCTCGTACCGTCGTTGCAATATACATCACTCTTGAGTGGCTGCAATAGTGCGGTACCGGTCTCAATGAAGTCACGATACCGCGTAACGTCGTGACAAAGCGCAATCTCGTCAAGAGTCGCCAACCGCGGCAGCAACCAGAACAATGCAGGATGAGCAGCTCCTTCTGTCGCCTTGCCCACCTCCTCCTCCACCGTAGGTTGGAGCAACTCCTTGGGAAGCAACTCCACAGCTCGCGGTGTCGATCGTAGAAACTCAAGGGCCCGCTGAAGGCGGTACGGTGTTTCCGGGATTCGGTCCACCGGGGGCACGTGCAGCAGCATCCGCGGGTCGTACGCCCATGCCACCGACACGTCAGGGGGTCTCAAAGAGAACACCACGGAGGTCGTATCGCCCTGGCAGTGATGTGGAACCACAGCGCCGGCGAGAAAAACTTCGGCACCATGCTGCAGCTTTCCGAAGAGTGCGAGGCCCTGTGCGTCAACGATTCCCTCTATTGTCGCCGCATCCACGCCGATGCGCTCCGCCACTTTTTCTACCGGCTCCACCAACTCACCTTGGCGGATTGCGGCAGTTGTGCGCAACTGCGGCGCCGTCAACCGCCGCACTGTAACATCGCCGTCAAACCGTATTAGACACCCCCTCGCCCGCTGCCGCTGCCTCATTCTGGCAGCCTCTCCTCTCTGGTGTGCGTGACGGGGGTCGTCATTATCATAAGAAGAAGAAGCAGGAGCACTTCACGCCGCATTGGTGACTCACTCCTCGCAGATCGTAGAGATTGAATTACACAGGCACACAGTGAGAGGAGGAGGAGGAGGGGTGGGGGGGAAGTGAGGAGGGTGCGCGCTCCGAGATACCACCGCAACGCAGAATTGATCTTCGACAATGCCGGGGACACAAAGTGGCAGATGCAGAGCGAAGGGGACTAGAAAGAAGTAGAAACACTCGATCCCACAGGACGTCAACAACAGATAGAAGAAGAAGAAGAAGGAGGGGGGGGGGGGGGGGGGGCCCAAACAAAAAAAAAAACCAAACAAAAACAAAAAAAAAAAAAAAAAAAAAACACGACTGTGGGGAATACGAT